>JAGFZM010006638.1:0-22067 GCA_017657215.1 Limnothrissa miodon | reverse complement strand
TGTGTGTGTGTGTGTGTGTGTGTGTGTTATGCCTCTGCCTACTGTGATGTTGGAGGTGTTTTTGAGAGTGATCTGCCCAAAGTTCCAGTTGTCTCCATAATTGTCCTCTTTGTGGAAATACTGAACAGAAGTGGAGACATTTTGAACCCAAACCGTTAAACTGCTCAACTCTGACCCATACATGTGGTACCTGCACACACACAACATCAACACATTAACAAGAACACACCCACAGACATACACACACATTCAGATGCACACGACACACACCTATGATGTACAGACACAGAAATGTACAAAAATACTATCAGCGCCTTGCATAGACAGTGCACATTTTTGACATGCACATATTTAAACACACACTTAAACAACCACACACAATCTGCACTGACCAGAAGCTGAGACAGACAGGCTCCTCAGAGTGGGCCAGAGGAAGACTGTGCAGCCGGAAGCTCCTCTCCAAGTTGCCAAGAACTGCTGGCGTCACCAGGTAGAACCCTGCCGCCAGATCATAAAGAGGGGCTGTTATTCACTGTCCAAGGCTCATCCTTGACTCAGGCTCATTGGTGGTCAGTCCTGCACTCAAATTAGTTTGAAATGCGATTAAACACAGCTAACATCACTGTGTGACATCAATATGGTCATCTTGGTGACATTAGTGTGGATTAGGTTTAAGTTTGTCTGATGGCATCCAGTATCACCAGCTTGCCATACCTGAGCCTGCTCAAGAGCTGCTGGCTTACCTGTGCCTACACAGGTATTGCAGGCCTCACCTGAAGCGTTCCCCATGGTGTGGTCAGCACTAGGGCCTGTGAAGGGAGGAAAGGTGGGCCCTTGGACTCTAATCCAGTCCCCCTCAGCCACAGGGCCCTGTCTCCAGAAGCACATGCCCTCCTCAAAGGTGCAGCGCACCTTCTGCTCATCTGGGAAAGAAAAACACCACAGCTAATGAACGTGAAAGGCTGACGGGAGGATATGTTGACATCAGAGGACCTGATTTTAACAACTAGCCCTAAACCTCATTCGTAGGTTAGTTAAAGTGACTGTCCTCTGCACTAGGTTACTGGGTGCACCTTCTGCTCATCTGGGAACCCTAGGAAAAACACCATTGCTGATGAAAATGATGCCAGAGGACCTGAAACTAGCCCTGAACTACATTTATAGGTTAGTTACAGTGACTGTCCACTGCTCTGGGTTACTGTGTTTTATTTCACTACTTGCTCACTGAGTACGTGTGCTTCTAATTTGCGGATGGGTTACATGCAGAAACCGAACTCTCTGAGGATCAAAAGAGTTTGTACTCACTCAGCATTCAGATTTCAGGTAACGATCTGATCGCTACCAATCTCTGCATGGTGCAGCAGGATGCACACACACAGATACACACACACATATACACACACACGCAAATGATAAATACAAAAATAACAAGAACTCACTGGAAAGGGTGCTAAGGTTCTGGGCACTGTACGTGGCGTTGAAGCCGGGGAGGGTGTTAACAAAGTCTGTGGTGAAGACCACAGTGGCCTTGTCAGAGAGCAGCCAAAGGGTGCCTGGGGGAGTGGAACCTGACAGAGAGACTGAGACACGCACAGGGAGAATCACTCTAACATCATATATAACAGGAGTACATCATATATCATGTGACATCATATATACAGTGGAAGACTCTGCAGCCCAAAATGGTTCCCCAACATTCTCTTAAAATCTGTTATTATCTATTATTACTCCCCTATGATGATTTATTGTGAATGTGATGCAGGCAAAATGTGGATGGTACTCACACTGTATGAGTCTGGTTGCTCCTACTCCCTCATACAGGGTCAGCACATCAGTTTCCTCCTCAGTGTGAAATGACTGGAAGTCCACTTTGATGGAGAGTCCATCATCCACCCTGCACAAGCAGAAAGACATCAGAGCTCGCTCGGAGTGCAGAAAATAATAAATTATAAAAAATAAATGACGGCAATAACTCCAGCGATTATGTACAAAAAAACAACAATGCCGATAATGATAGACATAATTAAGAGAAAAAGGGAATGCTAGAAGGGTATGCTTTGTGTGTGTGTGTGTGTGTGTGTGTGTGTGTGTGTGTGTGTGTGAGTGTGTGTGTGTGTGGTGATTTACCATATGACCCAGCGACACACTCTCTCATTCTCATATGGCAGGGGAAAGTTCTCAGAGTGGAAGGACCCTGCTGGACCCGATAGGACAAACTGCCCATCGCAGGCTGTTGCTATGGGAACAACAATTCATATGAGACAAAATGAACTTTTTCGTTGAATAGAATGACAACACATACTTTTACAACATTCAGAAGAATGTATGAGTAAACAGAAATTCAGGACAATAAAAACACATTTTATTTCATGTTATTTCATGTTTTTGCTGTTTTGTTTCTGACGTGAAATCTGCAGTGATTTCACTACTTTTTGCAGCCTGAGATTGCCAGAGGACACTCTGAGAACACGGTTCCACCAGAGAACACTCTGAGAACACAGTTCCACCAGAGAACACTCTGAACACGGTTCCACAACAGAACACTCTGAGAACACGGTTCCACAACAGAACACTCTGAGAATACGGTAGTAGCATAGCGACCAAATAGCACGAGACGGTGGGTGTTCAGAAACAGACAGGCTTACCACAGAGTGCTTTGTCCTCGTCTGTTCCATCCTGACAATCCATCACTCCATCACACCACAGAGGCAGCGCCACACACTTCGAACCATCTCCACATATCCTCTCACCCTCAGGACAGTGGACTGGGCACATAAACACACACACACACACACACACACACACACACACACACACGTACGCACACACACACACACACATTAAACACCATATTCCAGTATTTCAGGGAAGCTTCACAAATCCCTGTGATAAGCAATAGAGATTGAAAATGGATCAATTGATGATCAAATGGATCAATTGATGATCTGCTTAAACAGTTGGCATTGCCAAGACTGTCCCATACCTGGAGTAGTGGTCAGGGTTGTGGTGGTAGTAGGTCTGGGTGTAGTAGTAACTGGCTTATCTGCATGGCAACCAAAACAATATACTATCAGATTTGAGCATGAAGAGATATGAGCCATTTGAGATATACAAAATCCATACTTTTGTGCAACTACTGTAGAGCAAAGAAGATCATTCAGCTAATGAAACAGGCATGAAGGGGCACCACTGTTGGTCCTTACCTGAGACCATCACAGAGTCGGGGTCCACGACCAGCCCTCCAGGGCTAACCCCTCCATCCTGCAGGCCTTTCACCAGTTGCTCCTGAGCCACAGTAGATTCAGCCCCTCCCCGTAGGAAGAGGGCAAAGGTCACCACCACACTACCCTGCCTGAGAGGGAGCAGGGAAGGGAAGTCAGTACAAAGGAAAGTCCACTTTCATCTCTTTCTGATTGATAATGAGGATCAATATACAGTCCTGCCTGCTCAGCTGTATTGCTAATTAATAACTAATCCTAATCCATAAATCATCCATCATTTGTCTCACCTGAAGTTCTGAATGGCACATCTCAGGTATTGATCTCTGAGGGAGCTTCGCCTATAGGCATCTGATACCTGAAAATTAGATGGCAAGGCAGGGCCATTTCATTTAGATAGTGCATTTCATACACAGAGGAATTTCAGTGTGCTGTACAAAATAAAAGCAAAGCACAGTAATGGTAAAAAAAACTAATTAAAATAAAGTAAAGGCATAAATGACTGCAAGAGTTAAATTAATAAAAGGCAGAATATGAAACGAAAGATCAATTAATCATTAGAAGAAAGCATCTGAGAAAAGTTTGGTCTTATGTTTGGATTTGAAGGTGACAAAGGGGGCAATTTTATGTCTTGAGGGGGTTGGCTAGAAATGACAAATGTGTGTGCACTTTCTAAGTGCCCATTTATTCTGACCTATTTCTCCATTATGCTTCCTGATTAAGAGCAGAGCAAGTCTGTGTGTGTGTGTGTCCGTCTCTCTCACCAGTGTCTCAGTGTCATAGGCCAAGGATTTGAACTGTACACTGCTGCTGTTGAGAAGCTCTGGCGTGAACTCCACACCTTTGATGATGGTTAGAGATCCGCTCAGCTCTGTCTCCTCCGATTCGTCCCCGAGGGCTGAAAGAGACAGTCAGAGACTTCAGTAACTCTGAGACTCAGTCACTCCGATGAGCACTTCAAGCCTTTGGAATCACTTAGCAGAAAAACCATTAAGAAAGTAAGAAAGAAAAACCAAAGACTCTAAAAAGGCCATCTACAAAATATTGGTGGTAATAGGTACCAAATGGCTCTTCGTTAAAAAAACTACTTTGATTATACAGTAGTAATACTTATCAGCACTGACAGCAGAGAAGGGGGAAGGATGAGTGTGTGTGTGTGTGTGTATGCGCATGTTCTCACCTGTGGGACTGATGGCCAGCCATGTAACCACTGCGAGACCCACACACACCGCCAACAGCACCACCACCACCACAGACAGCAGAATCTCCAGGGAGGAGAGGCGACCCATGCACCTCGACATTGCTCTTTGTTACACACACACACACACACTCTCTCTCTCTCCCTTGTACACACACCGCACTATCCACTTTCTTCTGCAGATATACACACACACACAAATAAATGTCCTTGTTTCTTTGATGGTCCTTAGACGTAATCTTTTCTATTCCAGGTCTTCACAAAGGCAGGTAGCTTGTCATACCATCCACAGCATATCCAGGTTCCACTAATATTCTAGTGCTCAAGTCTCTTACTTGACTTGACTTGCTGCTTCTGGCTGCTTCTACATGATGAGTTTGAGCTTAACTCTGGCAGCCCTTAATATCACTTTTATGATGTTATAAATCTTTGTCAACTATCTAACCAGTGCTGTGTCCTTCAGGGGTAGTGCCAATGTAGTTGTTCTTTCTTTACATTAAAAAATAAACAACGCAGGCTCATCCTTGTTCACCAGTGAATAATAGGGGAAGCAGAAGGTGTGCTATTTATATGATCAGAGTCCCATACAGCAGTAAAGTTTATGGAGCAGTAAAACATGTGGTTATTGGGGACTATCTCTTATGAATGAATGTTAATGGTAACAACCCGAGCCCGGTGTGATTTTATGGGTGGGGTAGCATACTACTGAAACTAGCACTAAACTAGCCCAGTTCATCACGTTTCTCCATTTCTTTGTATTCATGTGTATTCTGATTCTCTGACCCTCTAAAAGTAGGCTACATAGTGTGCTACTAGTTTTTGGACGGTGATTTTGTTTTGATGAGTGACCGTGGTTTTGTGTAAGTTTCCCTTATCCAGAGAAAGATGTTCCTCTAAAGTAAATTTTAAAAGTTGTCATAGAAACTTACGTGTTTATGGTTTTTGCCCAATTTATTCATTTAATCAACAATGAACTAGTCAATCAATGATTTACTGAGTTTTACCACATAATGATTCCATATCAATGGTCAGAGTTCAATTGCTTGACAGGATCATGGGTTAAAGTGCCAAACATCTGACTGAAAGTTTTTTTTGTTTTTTTTTTGGGGCGGGGGAGTATGACAATAATAAGTGGTGTGTTTTAATTCTGGTGGTATAGGCTACAGTTGATTTATTGAATGTTATTCGTAACAAAAAAAATCTTTAAATATAGACTAAGGTACATTTCACCAAACTAAGGGATGTGATACGACCTTGGTAACATTCCAAAAGCCTTTGGTCTCTTCACTCTTTGGTAGTTAAGTTATTGACATTTGCGTTGACATGTCCGTTTGCGTTTTGCACTTTGCAGACGGTCCCTAAGTTTTACACATTTTGTTTAAACGAAAATCCGTTTGTAGCTCATTCATGGTTGCCAATTCCGCTTATTATGTAAGCCAATTTGGGCTTCTTTTTTGTGAAGTCGCTTGAAATTATGTGAGGTCGCGGGTTGGCTTGTTTTTGGGCTTTTCTTTTTTTTCATGTGGCTTATTTTGGGCTTGGCGTTAACTTCTGTTCTGCTGAATCTCTCCATAGACTACACACGCACAAGGGTAGCATTCCATGTGGGCGCCTTCCGTGCAGCAGCAGCTCCGGAAATAACGGACTACGAGACAAAATTGTTTGACAGCGGCGACTTAGGCTAGGCCTACTGCTTGCGTCAATAACCAGCGAGTAGACCTTGAATGTGACAGCACTTTATTGAAAAGTAGACACATGAACGAAAGACACCCAGTGGGAAGTCCTTTTTTTTTTTTTGGTCTTCGGTCGCTTCTTTTGAGCTTGTTTTTTGGGTGGCAGTGGCTTATTTTCCTCGCGATATCTGGCAACCTTACCACTGTGGAATAAGCAGTGCTAGGCGGTAATAATATTGAGTTTGATTAAAGGTCTCCTTCCAAAATAAACCTTTTAAGACTTGATTTTTTTTTTACCATAGGTCAGCCCAAGTTGTACTTCTATGCTCAACTGCAAAATGCCCTGTAGTCTGTATTCGCCTGTGATAGAAAACTGCCGGGAAAAACACGCGAATCCGTGAAAAAGCCATGCAAGCCTACATCACTTTGAACATTAGCTATGCAGTTAGCCTGCCCTCAAGAAAACGTTAGACTGCCTGCAGACAGACCCACTGGATAGGGAGGGTCACAGTGTTGTTAGCCAATCAAAGGCGATACATTTGCATATTCATATATTATTCATAAGAATTCTCGAGCTAGCCCTGCTCTCGTTTTCACCTAACTAAAATAGCTTGAAACAAGACAACCACAGCATATTTTTGTCGAAACCAACTCTCATCACATTATTTAGACTAGAAACCACCACAAAATGAATGAAAATACGATGGAATGAGACCTTTAAAGGTGCTCTAAGCAATGTGACACGTTTTTAGGACTAAAACATGTGTTGTTACATACAGCAAACATCTCCTCACAATCTGCTAGCTGCCTGTTCCCTGAACACACTGTAAAAAAACGCGGTCTCTGTAGACAGCCCAGGCTCCACAAACGGCAACATAACACAGTGGGCAAACCTAGCATAACAAACGAAAACGAAACATAACAGTGTTCCAGCCAATAAACGACAAGGTTCATGAGTCTTTTGGGAGGCATGGGAGGGAGGGGGAGGAGTAAGCTAACTTATAACGCTTGAACCCTCTCTGGAGCTATCGTCCGTTTTGTTTGACAATACTTCGAACGTCAACAAGAAGTGACATGAAACAGCATCGCTTAGAGCGCCTTTAAGTTCAAATCTGTCATTTTTTTCTAACTTCAGTGAATTCCTGTAGTTTTAATTTTAAAAGTTGTCACAGAAACTTACGTGTTTATGGTTTTTGTCCAATTTATTCATTTAATCAACAATGAACTAGTCAATAAATGATTTACTGAGTTTTGATATAATAATGATATGACCACATAATGATATAATCCCATATAAATGCTCAGAGTTCAATTGCTTGACAGGATAGATTAGATAATTGAATTGTCATTAATCAACCTTACTGAATTATCAGTAGTCAACCCAACTACACGTTCATTTAGATACAGTCATTCATCATTTGAAATACAAATGTACAAAATACTAGGTAAAAAAAATGAATTAACAAATTGCCCTTTAGTATAGCTTTTTAAAATATGTTTTCTGGTCTAATGATTAAATAGGCTATCACTTGAAAATATGAACACTGTATTTAAGGAAAGGCAAAAAAGTTTATTAGTCAGGTATGGTTGTGCAGGTTCACTTTCAAAGACAGTTTAGGCAGAACACCACACATCAAAAACACATTTAAACCCACTATGTCTAAGTTTTATTTTTTTCGTATGAGAATTTCTCCCATCTATTGGCGAAGTGGTATACTGCACACATTTGAATAAAATGTGTAGCCCTTCCCTTTCCACGGTCCTCATTTCCCATGGTCCTCATTTTGAAAATGGCGGCGCAAAATGGATATTCTCATTTGGTACCCAGCCACATCTATATATAAATGGAAATTACCAAGTTTACGGGAACACTACAATTTATTAATGGAGGTAATTGCCATCGTTTTACACTATATTTTTAAAATAAAAAAATGTATTTTTAATAAAAGACGAAGATAAATAGAAGATAAATCCTACACATAGTGGCTTTAAGATCCAAAATGTAAAAATATATCTAAACAACAAAAAAATGACAGATTAGTAACACTGTCCTGGAACGGAGAGAAAGTTACACATCAGCATTACAGATGAGTTTCATCTGTGTATTTATTTTAAGGCAATATGCAGATTAGGCTGCAAACAAATGGATGAACAGACATCAAACAGTACAATACACTGTATACAATATGAATGAATTATATGAACAATATAAAGTGCAACTGCACCATGAAACAGGCGCTCTAGAGTGAGTACACTGTGCCCTAGTTTGTTCTCAGTTCTAGAATCTGTTAACAAATAATTATGAATATAGATATTGTTTTGAACATTTCAAATACATATTTCAACATATTTCAAACAAAAAAACAACAATAAGACAGTCAAATACAAAGAACATGGTCTTCATAAATTGTCTTTCTAACGGGATCCTGCCCTGCATCAGTGCTGAATAAAGTGCTGAATCATTGTACTGAAGTCTTTTAGACAAAGCAGAGTAGGCTCTAACAGGCTAAATATTAGGCATGGGTAGTCAGCATAATCTACATGGAAAGAGCGACCAAGGTTTTTGTATCTGTACCTGTTCATATGAACCTATTTGCCTGTTCTTGTGTGCATGTGTGTTTGTAAGAGTGTGTAAAAGGAATCATGTCTTGTGTCTGCTCTGATGCCGGCGCTTCCTACTTCTTGTCCTCTTGCTTTTGCGTGGTTTTATTTCCTTCTCTCTCTCTTGCTCCTGATCCTTCAGATTGGGAGCCACTGGAGGCCTCTCCCAACCATCTCCTCTCCCTCTTCCCTTCACAGGCAGCAGGGCTTTCTCTCCGTCTCTCTCACTTTTGGCCTCGGCCTCCTTTGGGAGTGGTGGTGCATACTCCCTCTTTGGGGGTGGTGGTGGTGGTGGCGGTGGTGGTGGTGGGGTTTCCTGTGAAGGAGCAGCTGGGGATACAAAAGGAGTAAGAGGGGAAGTCCAGAAAGGTCCGAGCCAAGGCTGCAGAGGGGTGGAGGTGAAGAGGCCAGGGTAAGGGTTGGGCACAACATGCTGGGCCAGCGGGGTGAGAGGGCTTGGCTGGCAGGGAGGCCAGTTACACACCTATAAAAAAAATGCACACATCAAGGAATTTAGTCGTCACATACATTTTTAACAGTGAAATGTAGTGAATTTATGGATATTGGGGTGTAGAATGAGGAAAAATAAAATAATAGGCGCGTGTGTACACATGCAAACACACACACACAGATTTATTAACATTTAATTATGATTTTTACATACTCGTAGACACACAAATGCACACGTATAAGAATTCCAATCACCCCTACTGCATTTCCTCTGGTGATCTGCTCCTGAGGTCTGCAGTCCCCATGAGACATTAAGCCACTGAAGTTAAAGACAGAAGAATCCTGTGGACACACTCCTCTTCTACAAAGAGACACACACACACACACACATATTTTACACACACTTATAAGTAGAGCTGGGTATCGGGTATTTTGATTAGATTTTACTTCACAAGGGTCCGATTTGATTCTCAATTCAGTTATAGCTGATTCAGTTGATTAACTTTCAATCCAGTTACATCACACATTAACAATTTTATTTGGACATGGATAACATTCTCAGGAGAAGTTATGATGCAAATAATATAAACTAACTCTAATTGGTGCATTACTAAAAATAAGAATATTTATTTACATTAAGAATTTAACCCAATGCTGTTACATTAATCACGTATGTAAGAAAAAGATCGATTCAAGTGCTTTTAAATCGGTATCGCCCTGTTCAAAGGAAAATCGATTCCATTTATCGTTTTTTTAAACACAGACCTACTTTTTTTTGGCCTTTTTGCCTTTTTATTGATAGGACAGTGGAGAGAGACAGGAAGCGAATGGGAGAGAGAGCAGGGATCCGGAAAGGACCACAGGGCGGGAATCGAATCCGGGTCGCCGGCGTCCTGTGCAGGTGCCCCAGCCAGTTGCGCCACAGCTGGGGCCACCCAGACCTACTTAAGTTGATTACCCCAAAGCATAATTATAACTCATTCCCCCTCTAGTGTTCAGTTTTGATCATTTTCTTGAGCAGACAAATTGCAAATGCAATAGAGACCAGAGAACGGTTCATAATTTTTTAGTATTTTGGATGTTACTGGGGAAATAAAAAAAAAGACTTGTATATGATTTTTACAGCTAAAAATGACTTGTTAAATAGAAGCCACAAAGTACACAGACCCAGAATATAGATATATAGATACATAGCGGGCTCACCTGACTGTGCTAAGGCCTTTGTCCTCAGTACCTGGAGATCCAAAGCTACCCAAGGATCCTGGGAGCTTCCTAAAAGGAAGAGGGAAAAGAAGGTAACACTAAGACACAAGACAATATCTTAATACATTACACAATGTATCAAGATGGCTCTCTATAGCTATTGAGCTCAATGACATACAATCGTTGTTTGCAGCTTCATGTTTAGTTGCTTTTGATGTTTTAATGATTTGGAAAAGGTTAAAAAGAGAATGAGTAGGCAGAGAAAGTTAAATATCTCTCAGCTGCACTAGATAGGAGGTGGCTGCTGTGTGTCTGTGTTTGGCCTTAAACACTACCTGTGCAGAAGTCCAATTTGAGGGGCCGGCCATACAGAGAAATCCCATTGAGGAGAGCAATAGCATAAGGCACAGCCTCAGCGTGTTTATACAGCACAAAACCAAAAGGCCTACGTCGACCTTCACGGTCTCGTGCCATGGTCACCCTTCTCACCGGGCCAGCCTAGAGCAAGGATGCGAGGCAACATGGTGTGACAGTCAGAGTCAGCAAACACTTATACCGTTTAAACCACCCAGACATTAAGGAAGAAGCAGAAAAAGTGTTTTCATTGATGTAGGGGGTGTATTTTATTCATTATCATACTAAAAACCAATAGTACTACTTAAAATTTATTTCCTTTTGTAAGAAAGCCAGTCTATTTTCTTGGTTCACTGCGTATAAAGTTTGGCTGAAATTAAAGATATACTTAAAACTAGCAGAAAATACTTCAAATTAGTAAATTATCTGTCCATTCAGCATGATAATTATAAAATAGACTACCTCTAGACTAGGATTAAGCCAATTCAGAACTAGTAAGTAGATAATAAAGCAAGACAAATAACCCGATATAGATCTAAGTTTTTAGATCTTGGTAAGATCAGAGGAATTTGCAGTGTAGGAGGAAAGAGCTGATTATGAACTGAGGAAAGTAGCCTAAGTATAGGCCTATGATAAGTTAAGAACAAAATAGGCTACATACAAAATATATTTCATTTGTGTAAATTTGTATAGAAAAAACTTAGTTGACTATTATGCTACATACTAGACAACAGGCTACAATTTTATCAGCCAACATGCAGTAAACTTATGCAACTGGTACACTACACTATCCTGTTCATACGCACAGCACCTTTTTTTGTTATAAAAAAGTAACGTATCAGGTAGCCGTGGGGATAGGCTACATGAGGCAATTTTGATACTGTTTGAACATGGATGGTTGCCTAACGTTACCTGCAGAAAAAGCTCATACAATATCTCCTCTTTTATCAGAGGATCCACATTTCCGACGAAAACTGTCCTATCAGCATCGCTGGTATCGCCTGGCATCGCCACGCAGCGTGTCAGAAATAGGCTGCTGAAATGAACAGCGTTTGGAAAATATTCTCAAATTTAGTCAGCACTTCTGACTGTGCAAGTGATGCCATTGAATGCCGTAAAAAGACTTGAGGATGTTGCGACGGTGGAGGAGTCCAATAACTGCATAATTGCATCGCAAGAGGTCGCTAACTGATCTTTTTTTTTCTCTTGACTGCAAGCCTACTGTATGCTTCGAAGACGAAGACATTCAAGTGTTGATACTGAAAAAGACCGGGCGATTGATTGTTTTCAGCTGCAACCAGTTGGAATTAACTTAATTAGTTAGAGTTAGATTAGTATTCGATTAGATCAGCAGACATGCAGTTGTTCCGAGTATTGCCAATACGACAGTATATGGCAAGCCCTTTTAACATATTCAATAAATTCGACTATCCGGAACTAGCATTATAGAAATCCGCAATTCAGTTCGTCCTAGTCAAAATTAACATTTCAGATATCTGCAACGGTATTCTTCCTATCCACACATGTAATTTCAGATATCCACAACGTCATTCTTCCTAGGACAAATTACGTCACTTTTCCCATTCATTTCTATGGGGTTCGTCATTATAGATATCTACAATTCAATTTCAGATATCCACAATGTGAATCACGGATATCCGCAAATGAATTATAGATATCTGTAATTCCAATTTAAGATTGTTTGTTTCTAGTGGGGCGCTAAACTCAAGTTAATATAACACAGATTCTTCACACAGGGAGGACATGGCCTGCCCTACGTAGAAAGAATGTGTTTTTTTGTTCTCCAGCCTATGTTATTGATTGATTGTGAGGAAGCCTCCCCCTAGCATTTTTTTTTTTGTTTTCAGAGACAGTTTTTTTTTCAGTTATCCAAGAGAGGGACCTCACTCTTACGATGCATTATATTGTTGTTGTCATAGGGAGCAGTGGCCAGGCTCTACAGTTATCCTTGGTGTGTGTGTGTGTGTTTGTGTGTGCGTGCATGAGTGTGTGTGAAGGAGAGCATGAGCTTCTGACAACAAGAAGAAGAAATGTTGGTGTTTGCTACTCTCTATTAGCCCATTTATGTACTCTCTCTGGGGCTCTCATTGGATTACTGCACCCACTGAATAGTGTCCCAGTGCTAATAGATCTTTACAGCTTCAAGATGTGTCCTCTGGGTCACCACTGGTGGTCTATTTATTTGTAGCCTGTGTCTTTAATTCTTCTAACTTAACCCATGTTATATTTATTAGGCATATGAAAGTGGTAATTATTAGTCTTTTTAGTTTTAGTTTTAGTTTTTTTTTTTCCATTGAGCTCTTAACCTCCCCTGTGATCTACTCACAAAGTTTTCTGTCTATCTCTGCCCCTCTCAAACCCAATCATCTTCTGTTTTTCCAAGTAACACCCAAGAATGGGTTTCACAAGAATGGGTTTCACATGAAGTCGGTAGCTGCTCCAGTGCAGTGGACGTGGTCATTGTGAAACTCTTTCTAACACATGGCTCTCTATGTGCATCTTACACTTTTAGCATTTAGGTGCAGGGGAGACATCACCTTGAGGGCTGGGAGAACTCCACCCACCTGAAACTTGATTGACTAGAATGCCGAGGGCTCACTTCTAAATCTTTCGAGCCCACACCGAAACAAGCTCTCTTGCTTTGGCACTCTCTTTGTGCCCAAGCTCTCTCTCTCTAGTTATGGAAGAAACAGGTGGTAATTGTCTTTATAGCAGCTAACCTCTTGCTTAGATATGCTTCAGAAAGGTGTCATATTTCTTGTGCTGTAGTTATGGTGGTGGATTTCCTACAGTGGACAATCATCAACCGGCCGCCTATTTTACATTACACAACAACATGATGCAGGAAACGACAATATTTAACTGGCCTGTGTTAGCAAGGCACCGTGACAGCTAACAGTGGTTGGAAGGACAGAGCAGATGACAAATTCATTTAGAAGTTAGAAGGCAAGGACTGAGAGACTGAGGGCAGTTGTTGTTTGCCTGTGCTGTGTTTACCTACTGTGCTTCTCTGGAATGTATGTTTTGCTGTCAGCTATACTGTGTTTGGTCTTACCCCACAGAAAAAGTGTGTGCGTGTGGGAGTGTGAGCAAGAGAGAGAGCGGGAGAGTAATAGAAAAAGTGAGATTGTAAACAGAACGTTTGATAACAATAGCCTAATTAAAGATAGGCTATAACACCAAGGTGAGGGTTTAAATGCATGTAGGCCTAGCCTATCATGTTACAGGCCTCTCATTTCATAGTGGGAATTGAATACCTGTGATGTGATTGGAGCCCACAATGAAGACGTGTTACAGCATTCCTGTTTGTGTGAATCATTGTGTTTCTGTTTCTGTTTGTATGCTATTGTGCCACACAGGATGTGTGACTGAACCTGCCACAATTACATTCTACTTAAAACACTAGATCAGGTTACAGTACAACAGGTGGAGATGATTCATGAAATGAAATAGTAGGCTGTGTGAGTGTGTGTGTGTGTGTTTGTTCTTTCAGCATCTGTTTATAATTTAACACCAATCAATGTTCTAGACTCTGTCTAATGTGTTCTTGTTTTCTGTGACGGTTCTCCTGTACATGTAGGTCTGCGGAATGCTTCATTATTGCTTTTTAGCCCTGCTAGGGACATTGTGTATAGTTCACACAGGTAAGGTGATCACAACGCACATACACACATTTATACACACACAGAAGCACACAAAATAAAAAAGAAACACTCAGTGATCCTTTTCTCTCTTTTGTGTTTCTCTTCAGTGTTGTTCAGTTGTGGGCACACACAGAAGCACACAAACAAACAAACACACTCACTGTCCTCCTTTCTTCAGGGTCGGCTGAGAAATGTGCAGTCTTCACAGACCTGGACCTCGAGCATGCCATCGTGGGCACCAGTGTGGACGTTCGGCTCCTGCTGTACACCCGTGCCAACCTCACCTGTGCCAGTGAGCTGAGCCACGTCCACCCCTTCTCCCAGCCGGAGCTCGATGCCAGCCGCCCCACCACGTTCATCATCCACGGGTACCGGCCAACAGGGTCACCTCCAGGATGGTATGAAGAGTTGGCACAGCTGCTGCTGGGGAGGAATGACCACAATGTGATCGTGGTGGACTGGAATCATGGCGCGGCCAACATCAACTACTTTCTGGCGGTGAGGAACACGAGGAAGGTGGCCGACAACATGACTGACTTCATACTGAAGATGAAGGTGAGAGATGGAATGGGGCACATAGAGAGAGAACACGAGAGAGACAACATGAAAGAGAGAGAAGAGAGTATGTAGAAATGAAAGAGAGAGGTCACATAATGTCCATGACCTCTTCATGGCCATCCTATCAAACAGTTAGTATTCACTTTCTATTTCCTTTGTTTATTCTATTTGCTTGATTTAACTAGATTGAATTCCAAGGGGGGAATAGTAGGGCACTAAATTCAGGTCAGTAAGAATCTGTGGAAGGAGTGTAACCACAGTTCACAGCTGTAATTCTTAAATGTCTCAGTTACACAAAGAGCCATGCAATTCTCAGACAATCATGGTGTTATAATATACTGTACATCTTATTTATCATCAATGTACAAGTGATCTTTGTCCCGCGGGTTGTTCTTAGTCTTAATGTGGTTAATGTACAAATGATCTTAGTCCCGTGGGCTATTCTTAGTCTTGTTGTTTTCAGTGTAAATGATATTAGTCCCGTGGGCAGTTCTTTAAATGGATATATTAATGTAGCAAATATGACTAGGTGTGGACTGTGAGCTGATGACCTGGCAGTGTTTGGTGTAGGTTAATGTAAACACACCTCCTCTTGATAGTACTTTACGACTGCTCTGCCTCTGTTTTATGACTCCTGTTTGTTGATTTGTCTCTGGGTCACGTCTCTTACTATTGCTGCTAATGATTGTTCTTAATTGCTGATCTTAAACATGTCATTCTCTCTGTGGGTTACTTAAACTTTTGGTTCAGCTACAGAGTGCTATTCACTGTTGCAAGTCTACCACCCAGGTTTCCACTGCTAGATCAAGCTTTTGCAGAATAAAATAAAACAACATTGATTATGGTGAATCTTTTTGTTCTCTTTCTCTCCCTCTCACTTCGCCATTCCGCACGTTTCCCTTTCGCTCTGCCTTTTAATGTGTTACAGGAGCGCGGTGCTCCGCTGAGTTCCTTCCATCTGATCGGAGTGAGTCTGGGAGCCCACATTTCAGGTTTCATCGGGAACAACCTCAACAGCTCCATTGGCAGGATTACAGGTGAGAGTGATGGTGGTGCAGGGGGTAGAGGTGCCTTTCGCCAACCGGAGGGTTGCAGGTTCAAGCCCTGCTTCACCTGACCCCATCGAAGTGTCCTTGGGCAAGATACTGAACCCCAATTGCTCCTTGTGGCAGGTTGGCACCTTGCCTGGCATCCTTTGCCACCAGTGTGTGATTGGGTGAATGGGAGGCATAGGAGTAGAAAAGTGCTACAGTATATAAATGCAGTCCACTTACAATGAGGACATGAACCTTGTCACATTCACCCCTCCTTGACTAACATGACGTGCCGTTGATGGAAGACTTATTGTTGTTTAATTTCCGTTACTATATAGGCAATAACATTTTAGCAAACGGCTTTTCTACCAGTGTGAGTTGCTCAGTGAAAGCACAGTAGACGTCTCATCAGCACATAGTATCTGATGGAGCTCTGATAGACTCTACTGGTTGTCTCCCAGATGTTATTGTATCACACACACACACACCCTCTCTCTCTCGCTCTTTCTCCTCAGCATTGGACCCAGCTGGCCCTGAGTTCACGGGCAAACCCCTTGATAAGCGTCTGGACCCTACGGATGCTAACTTTGTGGATGTAGTTCACACTGACATGGACGGTGGGTCCCACAAAATCAACCTATTTTATTTGTCATGTCTTCTCGTCATGAACACACTTCTTTCCTCTTCTTCTGTGACAATACATGTATATACAGCATTGCCTGGACCTTTCAGTAATCTAACTTTTCTGTTTTTATAAAAAAAAGTCCTCTCACTTCCTCCTCCTATATTGTTCTGTTATGGTCTCATTTTCCTTTTCCTGGTACTTTTCTGTGTCTACTATTGTTGAAGTGACATAAAATGTGACTGTGTTATCTCTGTTTCAATAGCGCTGGGCTTCCGGAAGCCTCTGGGTCATATAGACTACTACCCCAATGGAGGATCAGATCAGCCAGGATGCCCACGGACCATTCTATCTGGTAAGTCAGCAGATCTCCCGTTCACGATAACCTTGACAGCATTTCACAACAGATTCCAGATCAGCTGTGTTGGGGAATGAGTTGTATTCAAGTTTGACCAACATGCACAGGATGCCCTTCTTTTCGACTTCCCAGTATCTAAGTTTAACTGTGTTTATTTTTCTTGGGTATTTGCATGGCTTTGCATATACATTTCTTCTTTATCTTTCCTGCTTCCCCCTTCCTCAACAGAAGTAAACATAAGTCAATGTCATTGTTCTTCCCCCGTTAATAACATTGGTTAGGTGTTTCAGGGGAGTCTTTAGAGTCTTAACGGGCCTTTTTGACACTCAGTGTGTTTTATTTTCTCCCCTTTCTCAGGATCGGAGTATTTCAAATGTGACCACCAGAGGTCAGTCTATCTGTTCATGAATTCCATTAACAAAACATGCGACCTGATTGCGTACCCTTGTGAATCCTATGTGGATTTCCTTGACGGTAAATGTTTGGATTGTGAGAAGTTCAAGGGTGAAGGCTGTCCACTATTTGGTAAGAGTGGAGTTATTTAGTTTCAGCTTTACCACTTTCAGTTTCATTATGCACATATATTGTTCTGTATTTTTATTTCTTGTACAGTTCATTGACGGAATGGATGATGATAATGATTATGGTAATCTTGCTGATGTAGAAACATGCACATGTGAAATTTGAGCTTTGGGTTGCAGGTTATGATGTCACCAAGTGGAAAGACACTCTGGTAAAGCGGGGACAAACTATGACCTTCTTTAGCACAAACAACTGGTCTCCATTTTGCAGTGAGTGTGTATGTTTTGTCTGGGTTACACAAAAAAGGCCTTGTCTCATTCAGTGGTGGATTGAGAGTTTTGTTTATTGTTAAAATGTCCCCATTTTGTCTGTAGACTACAGTGACTTAGATATTATCTATAATTGCCACTGTTTAAAAATAAAACCTATGTGAGCATAGTTACAGTACATCCTCAAATTCCTGCTTCATCAGTTGTTTTTTTTTTGTTTCTTTTTTGTTTGTTGGATTTAAGATTTATTATTGGCTGTAGTTTGAAGTATCTAGTTAAAAGCAACCATTCTGAAATTCTCTGCTCTAATATCTGTCCTCAATTATCTTTCTTCAAGAGACCAGCTACAAGGTGGACATTGTGACATGGAACCTTGAGACACGTTGGGGTTTCTTGACTTTGAAACTGCACAGTAAAGGTCAGATGACTGAGGCAAAGATAGACCAGTAAGTGACCGCAAGTCATTCATGCTTACCATAACATGTGCTCACATGCAGAAGGCATGTACACTCTCTCTCTCTCTCACACACACACACACACACAAAATTTCCTTTCTCTCCGCAACATGGCACATGCAAGCACATGATACAAAAATATAAACAGTGGACATATTTTCCAATCTCTCTTCCTCATTTTGTTTCTTCTCTTGTTTTGTTCCCTTGCTATGCCCTCACCCTTTCTTCACCCTCAATGTCCTTCTGTGCGTGTCTCCTTCTCATACAGCAAAGCAGCTGAGTTTAAACTTTACACAGAGAAAAGCCTACTGGCCCAGTTCGACAGAGACCTGCAGCCTGTGGAGCAGGTCTCCATTAGCTTCTCCACAGGAAATGTCCTGCAGCCGCGCTACAAGCTACGTGTGCTCCGCATCCGCCTCACGCCCCTTTATGGTTCAGACAGGTCAGCAGTTATAGTCCCTTCATCCACCTTTGACCTTTCAGTTTGATACTAGGCTATAAAGACTGTCATCTGCCTGTAGTCATTTAAATATAACATGAGAACCTTGCAAGGGCCATTATATAAATTTAGATGAATTTGCCAAGTTCATCTGCACAACCAATCGATTGAATATTTATTTTTCTGATGTGTGTGTGTTTGTGTGTTTCTGTAGACCGCTGTGCCGATATGACCTCTTGCTGGAGGAGAAGAAGGAGGTGATCTTCAGCCCTATTCCATGTGAAAATACCAACTTCTGAACATTCTGGCCCTCTGTTTGTTCAGCTAAACGGGACACAATTTACACTTCTTCATTTTTTCAAGCAATAAAGCCATTAATCAGTCAGCCTTACATGGATTGATCTCTGCTGCCCTCTGCCGGCATGGTCTAACCACTGCGGTCTTCATTGACTCCTCATAGCTCAAATTGAGCAGTAGACAGGCACACAAGGGGCCAGTTTAACATTGTCATTTAACAATACATTGCTGGCTACAGTGACAATGTCATTCAGGGTTGAAAATGGCAATAATACCAATGGGTAGGGAATTCAAAAGAGCTTTTAACACAGAATCCACCACTGGCTGCAATTGGCTGCACAGGGCAAAGGCAGACTGGCCTAAGGGCATGTCTGTCATATGAGGACCTGAAGTACTCTGGTAAAATCGCCCACTCATAAACAGATGAATGCATTAAGTGGATCATATGTGTCTTTTTAAACTCATGCCTGGCTAACGAGTGTTTACAAAACTCTACTGTATGTTTTTAAATCATAGTTGTATGTTTGTACAGTATATGTCAAATTAATAAATATGTTTGTTTTTATTCTTTTAAATATTCTATCGTTTGATAAATGTAGTGGCATACATATCACAAACTAAATAAATATGTAAATTATGCAAATAGGTTATTTACAAGTGCTATGCAAAACTGTCCAATAATTCTGCCCACTGAGTTCTGTTAACATCTGTATTTATCAAGATTTACATACAAAAAATGATAATTATCAAAGGTAAGATATTGTCAAAGATGATTATTACTACTATTAGTCAACATAATAAATTAAGAACTAAATACAACTGAAACAACTAACAAACAAACAAAAAAACTAAATAGAATACAAAACGTAAGTCTTTCTTCTAGTTCCTGACTGTCAATTTCCGTTGTCAGCAGTTATGATACTCAACCCAAGATCTTGGCCAGGCATAGAAATCCTTCTTTCCATTCTTGCTTCCTTGTTCAGCCATACTTCCATGTGTTGTCTCCAGTTTTTTCTTTTCAGGTTGTTTTGGCTCATCTATTTCCATGTCAGGAACACGCTCCTGGATCGTTATTTCTGCACCCCTACACTACTGATGAAATGTCTCATACTCACTGATTCCATGTGGCTGACTAATGACAGCAATGTTCAAAAAGCCAACCAAAAAATGCACTCCCATTGTATGTCCTTCCCAACTGCTCTTCCTCGATCTGGATGGAAAATGCCATAGATTCAGGAAAGATGAATTCAGGCAGTGGCAGTCTTCATTAAAAACAAATGAGGACAAATTGAAGGGTGCAGATGTCAGATGCTCATGATGATTTAGACAGTTGCTTCTTTATCTTGTCTACCTCTACCTGCGTGAATCACAAATGACATAATCCAATGTTTAATAATTTCTTTGTATTCAAAAGAAATGTATAGAAAAGTAAATCAACTTCTCTTATTACCAGAGTAATTTTTATGATCTTCTCAAAGTAGTTATCAAAGATTCTAGTGCTCTAGAATCTTTGGTAATTATCTAAACATTGCCTATTTAAGGTTTGTTTTGAGACTTTTGTCTTTCAATTGAACTTTAGTCTCCATAGAAACACTGATTTGAATGTGATGCAGCCTTTGATTGCAGCTCCCCTGACCCATCCCCTCGATGACTGACCTGCAGAGACAAGCGAATCTTCTTCTCTTCATCGAGTTCACTCATCAGTAGCGTCACCTCTTTCCTGAGAAACATTTGTACCAAAACGGCAATATTACTAAGTAAAACCTTTAAACGTAAATTACATAATAATATTATATGATATAATAATGCATTCTGCCATCGTGCGCCTGTCCTGTGGAACAAACTCCCTTCTAACATTCGTCAAGCGGACACTCTCAACACCTTTAAGTCTAGACTCAAAACCTTTCTATTTACTGACCCCTTTAGTTAGGGATGGTGTATGGTAAGCCACACCTCCTCAGGGTATTATTGGAAAGGACTGCCTCTGCTGTAAGCTCCCGTCCAGGGCTTGGTGGCCACTGACCATTTCCTTTGGTGGTGTTGGCTTGTTATACATCATACCTTAGTTATGCTGCTATAGTTTAATGCCGCCACAATCCACCCATCTGTTAACCCGTACAGTTTTCACTATTCTTTCTCCTCCTCTCTTTTCCTCTCCACTTACTTCTCTCTCTTCACTTAGCCAACATCTGTATATGGTTTCACATGCAATATAACTCACATTATCTGAAATCTGATGGAGACTGTTCTAACTCATCTCCTCTCTGATTTTCCATGCCATTACCACCCTGCCTTGAGTCATCACTGCCTTCCACTGCCTGCGCCTGCACCTCCTGGGTTCTCCTGGGACCTTCTTCCAGCGTGATCTGGTGGCACTCCTGAATGGTCCTCAACCCACTCCACTGTCCATGCCACTGCCTCCCTGCTGAGGGTCACCCCTGCCTTCCACTGCCTGATCCTGCATCTCTGGCTTCCTGGGCGGTCTGCCTTCAGCTTCACAGATGACCCTGACATGATTGATACAGCCTCTAGCTGGCCCCTGGCTTGACTGCGCCTAATGACATGGGACAATATCCTGGGATTCTAATGGGACTCCTATATCACTTTATTTAACAAACTTTTCTTGTAATGTGTATCTAATGGAATAATAGTGGACTACCCGCCATCTGAGAGACTGAAAACCTGCCCTAGGCAGTTGGGTTAGCCCCTTGAGCCGTCGGAACTGCCCAAGGTTTCTTCCTCTACCATAACAAGTAAAAACAAAAAACGCTGCCAGGGAGTTTTTCCTTGCCCCTGTTGCTCATTGGGCCTCTTGTGTTAAGCGCTTTGTGACATGCCTTTTGTAAAAATGCGCTATATAAATAAAATTGAATTGAATTGAATTAATAATATAATCAATTATACAATTGATATTTCTTTATATATGTTTGATTAATGATGCATATAAACAACCAGTTACACAGGCACACCAATTTCCTCCATAGAGTCATGGTTTTCAGACACACGCACACAGTTTTCTATCACACCTACTTATGTTGGCTCTTAAGCAGCTCCAGTTCATCTCTCATTTCTCTGAGCTGCAATTTGAGTTGATCCAGAACCGGAGAGCCTGAGGGTGTTATCTTCAGAGCTGTCCTTGGGTGGTGCAGCA
>JAGFZM010006637.1:0-22534 GCA_017657215.1 Limnothrissa miodon | reverse complement strand
TGTGTGTGTGTGTGTGTGTGTGTGTGTTATGCCTCTGCCTACTGTGATGTTGGAGGTGTTTTTGAGAGTGATCTGCCCAAAGTTCCAGTTGTCTCCATAATTGTCCTCTTTGTGGAAATACTGAACAGAAGTGGAGCCATTTTGAACCCAAACCGTTAAACTGCTCAACTCTGACCCATACATGTGGTACCTGCACACACACAACATCAACACATTAACAAGAACACACCCACAGACATACACGCACATTCAGATGCACACGACACACACCTATGATGTACAGACACAGAAATGTACAAAAATACTATCAGCGCCTTGCATAGACAGTGCACATTTTTGACATGCACATATTTAAACACACACTTAAACAACCACACACAATCTGCACTGACCAGAAGCTGAGACAGACAGGCTCCTCAGAGTGGGCCAGAGGAAGACTGTGCAGCCGGAAGCTCCTCTCCAAGTTGCCAAGAACTGCTGGCGTCACCAGGTAGAACCCTGCCGCCAGATCACAAAGAGGGGCTGTTATTCACTGTCCAAGGCTCATCCTTGACTCAGGCTCATTGGCTCATCCTTATGAAACGTTGAGATAAGTGGTCAGTCCTGCACTCAAATCAGTTTGAAATGCGATTAAACCCAGCTAACATCACTGTGTGACATCAATATGGTCATCTTGGTGACATTAGTGTGGATTAGGTTTAAGTTTGTCTGATGGCATCCAGTATCACCAGCTTGCCATACCTGAGCCTGCTCAAGAGCTGCTGGCTTACCTGTGCCTACACAGGTATTGCAGGCCTCACCTGAAGCGTTCCCCATGGTGTGGTCAGCACTAGGGCCTGTGAAGGGAGGAAAGGTGGGCCCTTGGACTCTAATCCAGTCCCCCTCAGCCACAGGGCCCTGTCTCCAGAAGCACATGCCCTCCTCAAAGGTGCAGCGCACCTTCTGCTCATCTGGGAAAGAAAAACACCACAGCTAATGAACGTGAAAGGCTGACGGGAGGATATGTTGACATCAGAGGACCTGATTTTAACAACTAGCCCTAAACCTCATTCGTAGGTTAGTTAAAGTGACTGTCCTCTGCACTAGGTTACTGGGTGCACCTTCTGCTCATCTGGGAACCCTAGGAAAAACACCATTGCTGATGAAAATGATGCCAGAGGACCTGAAACTAGCCCTGAACTACATTTATAGGTTAGTTACAGTGACTGTCCACTGCTCTGGGTTACTGTGTTTTATTTCACTACTTGCTCACTGAGTACGTGTGCTTCTAATTTGCGGATGGGTTACATGCAGAAACCGAACTCTCTGAGGATCAAAAGAGTTTGTACTCACTCAGCATTCAGATTTCAGGTAACGATCTGATCGCTACCAATCTCTGCATGGTGCAGCAGGATGCACACACACAGATACACACACACATATACACACACACGCAAATGATAAATACAAAAATAACAAGAACTCACTGGAAAGGGTGCTAAGGTTCTGGGCACTGTACGTGGCGTTGAAGCCGGGGAGGGTGTTAACAAAGTCTGTGGTGAAGACCACAGTGGCCTTGTCAGAGAGCAGCCAAAGGGTGCCTGGGGGAGTGGAACCTGACAGAGAGACTGAGACACGCACAGGGAGAATCACTCTAACATCATATATAACAGGAGTACATCATATATCATGTGACATCATATATACAGTGGAAGACTCTGCAGCCCAAAATGGTTCCCCAACATTCTCTTAAAATCTGTTATTATCTATTATTACTCCCCTATGATGATTTATTGTGAATGTGATGCAGGCAAAATGTGGATGGTACTCACACTGTATGAGTCTGGTTGCTCCTACTCCCTCATACAGGGTCAGCACATCAGTTTCCTCCTCAGTGTGAAATGACTGGAAGTCCACTTTGATGGAGAGTCCATCATCCACCCTGCACAAGCAGAAAGACATCAGAGCTCGCTCGGAGTGCAGAAAATAATAAATTATAAAAAATAAATGACGGCAATAACTCCAGCGATTATGTACAAAAAAACAACAATGCCGATAATGATAGACATAATTAAGAGAAAAAGGGAATGCTAGAAGGGTATGCTTTGTGTGTGTGTGTGTGTGTGTGTGTGTGTGTGTGTGTGTGTGTGAGTGTGTGTGTGTGTGGTGATTTACCATATGACCCAGCGACACACTCTCTCATTCTCATATGGCAGGGGAAAGTTCTCAGAGTGGAAGGACCCTGCTGGACCCGATAGGACAAACTGCCCATCGCAGGCTGTTGCTATGGGAACAACAATTCATATGAGACAAAATGAACTTTTTCGTTGAATAGAATGACAACACATACTTTTACAACATTCAGAAGAATGTATGAGTAAACAGAAATTCAGGACAATAAAAACACATTTTATTTCATGTTATTTCATGTTTTTGCTGTTTTGTTTCTGACGTGAAATCTGCAGTGATTTCACTACTTTTTGCAGCCTGAGATTGCCAGAGGACACTCTGAGAACACGGTTCCACCAGAGAACACTCTGAGAACACAGTTCCACCAGAGAACACTCTGAACACGGTTCCACAACAGAACACTCTGAGAACACGGTTCCACAACAGAACACTCTGAGAATACGGTAGTAGCATAGCGACCAAATAGCACGAGACGGTGGGTGTTCAGAAACAGACAGGCTTACCACAGAGTGCTTTGTCCTCGTCTGTTCCATCCTGACAATCCATCACTCCATCACACCACAGAGGCAGCGCCACACACTTCGAACCATCTCCACATATCCTCTCACCCTCAGGACAGTGGACTGGGCACATAAACACACACACACACACACACACACACACACACACACACACGTACGCACACACACACACACACATTAAACACCATATTCCAGTATTTCAGGGAAGCTTCACAAATCCCTGTGATAAGCAATAGAGATTGAAAATGGATCAATTGATGATCAAATGGATCAATTGATGATCTGCTTAAACAGTTGGCATTGCCAAGACTGTCCCATACCTGGAGTAGTGGTCAGGGTTGTGGTGGTAGTAGGTCTGGGTGTAGTAGTAACTGGCTTATCTGCATGGCAACCAAAACAATATACTATCAGATTTGAGCATGAAGAGATATGAGCCATTTGAGATATACAAAATCCATACTTTTGTGCAACTACTGTAGAGCAAAGAAGATCATTCAGCTAATGAAACAGGCATGAAGGGGCACCACTGTTGGTCCTTACCTGAGACCATCACAGAGTCGGGGTCCACGACCAGCCCTCCAGGGCTAACCCCTCCATCCTGCAGGCCTTTCACCAGTTGCTCCTGAGCCACAGTAGATTCAGCCCCTCCCCGTAGGAAGAGGGCAAAGGTCACCACCACACTACCCTGCCTGAGAGGGAGCAGGGAAGGGAAGTCAGTACAAAGGAAAGTCCACTTTCATCTCTTTCTGATTGATAATGAGGATCAATATACAGTCCTGCCTGCTCAGCTGTATTGCTAATTAATAACTAATCCTAATCCATAAATCATCCATCATTTGTCTCACCTGAAGTTCTGAATGGCACATCTCAGGTATTGATCTCTGAGGGAGCTTCGCCTATAGGCATCTGATACCTGAAAATTAGATGGCAAGGCAGGGCCATTTCATTTAGATAGTGCATTTCATACACAGAGGAATTTCAGTGTGCTGTACAAAATAAAAGCAAAGCACAGTAATGGTAAAAAAAACTAATTAAAATAAAGTAAAGGCATAAATGACTGCAAGAGTTAAATTAATAAAAGGCAGAATATGAAACGAAAGATCAATTAATCATTAGAAGAAAGCATCTGAGAAAAGTTTGGTCTTATGTTTGGATTTGAAGGTGACAAAGGGGGCAATTTTATGTCTTGAGGGGGTTGGCTAGAAATGACAAATGTGTGTGCACTTTCTAAGTGCCCATTTATTCTGACCTATTTCTCCATTATGCTTCCTGATTAAGAGCAGAGCAAGTCTGTGTGTGTGTGTGTCCGTCTCTCTCACCAGTGTCTCAGTGTCATAGGCCAAGGATTTGAACTGTACACTGCTGCTGTTGAGAAGCTCTGGCGTGAACTCCACACCTTTGATGATGGTTAGAGATCCGCTCAGCTCTGTCTCCTCCGATTCGTCCCCGAGGGCTGAAAGAGACAGTCAGAGACTTCAGTAACTCTGAGACTCAGTCACTCCGATGAGCACTTCAAGCCTTTGGAATCACTTAGCAGAAAAACCATTAAGAAAGTAAGAAAGAAAAACCAAAGACTCTAAAAAGGCCATCTACAAAATATTGGTGGTAATAGGTACCAAATGGCTCTTCGTTAAAAAAACTACTTTGATTATACAGTAGTAATACTTATCAGCACTGACAGCAGAGAAGGGGGAAGGATGAGTGTGTGTGTGTGTGTGTATGCGCATGTTCTCACCTGTGGGACTGATGGCCAGCCATGTAACCACTGCGAGACCCACACACACCGCCAACAGCACCACCACCACCACAGACAGCAGAATCTCCAGGGAGGAGAGGCGACCCATGCACCTCGACATTGCTCTTTGTTACACACACACACACACACTCTCTCTCTCTCCCTTGTACACACACCGCACTATCCACTTTCTTCTGCAGATATACACACACACACAAATAAATGTCCTTGTTTCTTTGATGGTCCTTAGACGTAATCTTTTCTATTCCAGGTCTTCACAAAGGCAGGTAGCTTGTCATACCATCCACAGCATATCCAGGTTCCACTAATATTCTAGTGCTCAAGTCTCTTACTTGACTTGACTTGCTGCTTCTGGCTGCTTCTACATGATGAGTTTGAGCTTAACTCTGGCAGCCCTTAATATCACTTTTATGATGTTATAAATCTTTGTCAACTATCTAACCAGTGCTGTGTCCTTCAGGGGTAGTGCCAATGTAGTTGTTCTTTCTTTACATTAAAAAATAAACAACGCAGGCTCATCCTTGTTCACCAGTGAATAATAGGGGAAGCAGAAGGTGTGCTATTTATATGATCAGAGTCCCATACAGCAGTAAAGTTTATGGAGCAGTAAAACATGTGGTTATTGGGGACTATCTCTTATGAATGAATGTTAATGGTAACAACCCGAGCCCGGTGTGATTTTATGGGTGGGGTAGCATACTACTGAAACTAGCACTAAACTAGCCCAGTTCATCACGTTTCTCCATTTCTTTGTATTCATGTGTATTCTGATTCTCTGACCCTCTAAAAGTAGGCTACATAGTGTGCTACTAGTTTTTGGACGGTGATTTTGTTTTGATGAGTGACCGTGGTTTTGTGTAAGTTTCCCTTATCCAGAGAAAGATGTTCCTCTAAAGTAAATTTTAAAAGTTGTCATAGAAACTTACGTGTTTATGGTTTTTGCCCAATTTATTCATTTAATCAACAATGAACTAGTCAATCAATGATTTACTGAGTTTTACCACATAATGATTCCATATCAATGGTCAGAGTTCAATTGCTTGACAGGATCATGGGTTAAAGTGCCAAACATCTGACTGAAAGTTTTTTTTGTTTTTTTTTTGGGGCGGGGGAGTATGACAATAATAAGTGGTGTGTTTTAATTCTGGTGGTATAGGCTACAGTTGATTTATTGAATGTTATTCGTAACAAAAAAAATCTTTAAATATAGACTAAGGTACATTTCACCAAACTAAGGGATGTGATACGACCTTGGTAACATTCCAAAAGCCTTTGGTCTCTTCACTCTTTGGTAGTTAAGTTATTGACATTTGCGTTGACATGTCCGTTTGCGTTTTGCACTTTGCAGACGGTCCCTAAGTTTTACACATTTTGTTTAAACGAAAATCCGTTTGTAGCTCATTCATGGTTGCCAATTCCGCTTATTATGTAAGCCAATTTGGGCTTCTTTTTTGTGAAGTCGCTTGAAATTATGTGAGGTCGCGGGTTGGCTTGTTTTTGGGCTTTTCTTTTTTTTCATGTGGCTTATTTTGGGCTTGGCGTTAACTTCTGTTCTGCTGAATCTCTCCATAGACTACACACGCACAAGGGTAGCATTCCATGTGGGCGCCTTCCGTGCAGCAGCAGCTCCGGAAATAACGGACTACGAGACAAAATTGTTTGACAGCGGCGACTTAGGCTAGGCCTACTGCTTGCGTCAATAACCAGCGAGTAGACCTTGAATGTGACAGCACTTTATTGAAAAGTAGACACATGAACGAAAGACACCCAGTGGGAAGTCCTTTTTTTTTTTTTGGTCTTCGGTCGCTTCTTTTGAGCTTGTTTTTTGGGTGGCAGTGGCTTATTTTCCTCGCGATATCTGGCAACCTTACCACTGTGGAATAAGCAGTGCTAGGCGGTAATAATATTGAGTTTGATTAAAGGTCTCCTTCCAAAATAAACCTTTTAAGACTTGATTTTTTTTTTACCATAGGTCAGCCCAAGTTGTACTTCTATGCTCAACTGCAAAATGCCCTGTAGTCTGTATTCGCCTGTGATAGAAAACTGCCGGGAAAAACACGCGAATCCGTGAAAAAGCCATGCAAGCCTACATCACTTTGAACATTAGCTATGCAGTTAGCCTGCCCTCAAGAAAACGTTAGACTGCCTGCAGACAGACCCACTGGATAGGGAGGGTCACAGTGTTGTTAGCCAATCAAAGGCGATACATTTGCATATTCATATATTATTCATAAGAATTCTCGAGCTAGCCCTGCTCTCGTTTTCACCTAACTAAAATAGCTTGAAACAAGACAACCACAGCATATTTTTGTCGAAACCAACTCTCATCACATTATTTAGACTAGAAACCACCACAAAATGAATGAAAATACGATGGAATGAGACCTTTAAAGGTGCTCTAAGCAATGTGACACGTTTTTAGGACTAAAACATGTGTTGTTACATACAGCAAACATCTCCTCACAATCTGCTAGCTGCCTGTTCCCTGAACACACTGTAAAAAAACGCGGTCTCTGTAGACAGCCCAGGCTCCACAAACGGCAACATAACACAGTGGGCAAACCTAGCATAACAAACGAAAACGAAACATAACAGTGTTCCAGCCAATAAACGACAAGGTTCATGAGTCTTTTGGGAGGCATGGGAGGGAGGGGGAGGAGTAAGCTAACTTATAACGCTTGAACCCTCTCTGGAGCTATCGTCCGTTTTGTTTGACAATACTTCGAACGTCAACAAGAAGTGACATGAAACAGCATCGCTTAGAGCGCCTTTAAGTTCAAATCTGTCATTTTTTTCTAACTTCAGTGAATTCCTGTAGTTTTAATTTTAAAAGTTGTCACAGAAACTTACGTGTTTATGGTTTTTGTCCAATTTATTCATTTAATCAACAATGAACTAGTCAATAAATGATTTACTGAGTTTTGATATAATAATGATATGACCACATAATGATATAATCCCATATAAATGCTCAGAGTTCAATTGCTTGACAGGATAGATTAGATAATTGAATTGTCATTAATCAACCTTACTGAATTATCAGTAGTCAACCCAACTACACGTTCATTTAGATACAGTCATTCATCATTTGAAATACAAATGTACAAAATACTAGGTAAAAAAAATGAATTAACAAATTGCCCTTTAGTATAGCTTTTTAAAATATGTTTTCTGGTCTAATGATTAAATAGGCTATCACTTGAAAATATGAACACTGTATTTAAGGAAAGGCAAAAAAGTTTATTAGTCAGGTATGGTTGTGCAGGTTCACTTTCAAAGACAGTTTAGGCAGAACACCACACATCAAAAACACATTTAAACCCACTATGTCTAAGTTTTATTTTTTTCGTATGAGAATTTCTCCCATCTATTGGCGAAGTGGTATACTGCACACATTTGAATAAAATGTGTAGCCCTTCCCTTTCCACGGTCCTCATTTCCCATGGTCCTCATTTTGAAAATGGCGGCGCAAAATGGATATTCTCATTTGGTACCCAGCCACATCTATATATAAATGGAAATTACCAAGTTTACGGGAACACTACAATTTATTAATGGAGGTAATTGCCATCGTTTTACACTATATTTTTAAAATAAAAAAATGTATTTTTAATAAAAGACGAAGATAAATAGAAGATAAATCCTACACATAGTGGCTTTAAGATCCAAAATGTAAAAATATATCTAAACAACAAAAAAATGACAGATTAGTAACACTGTCCTGGAACGGAGAGAAAGTTATACATCAGCATTACAGAAGAGTTTCATCTGTGTATTTATTTTAAGGCAATATGCAGATTAGGCTGCAAACAAATGGATGAACAGACATCAAACAGTACAATACACTGTATACAATATGAATGAATTATATGAACAATATAAAGTGCAACTGCACCATGAAACAGGCGCTCTAGAGTGAGTACACTGTGCCCTAGATTGTTCTCAGTTCTAGAATCTGTTAACAAATAATTATGAATATAGATATTGTTTTGAACATTTCAAATACATATTTCAACATATTTCAAACAAAAAAACAACAATAAGACAGTCAAATACAAAGAACATGGTCTTCATAAATTGTCTTTCTAACGGGATCCTGCCCTGCATCAGTGCTGAATAAAGTGCTGAATCATTGTACTGAAGTCTTTTAGACAAAGCAGAGTAGGCTCTAACAGGCTAAATATTAGGCATGGGTAGTCAGCATGATCTACATGGAAAGAGCGACCAAGGTTTTTGTATCTGTACCTGTTCATATGAACCTATTTGCCTGTTCTTGTGTGCATGTGTGTTTGTAAGAGTGTGTAAAAGGAATCATGTCTTGTGTCTGCTCTGATGCCGGCGCTTCCTACTTCTTGTCCTCTTGCTTTTGCGTGGTTTTATTTCCTTCTCTCTCTCTTGCTCCTGATCCTTCAGATTGGGAGCCACTGGAGGCCTCTCCCAACCATCTCCTCTCCCTCTTCCCTTCACAGGCAGCAGGGCTTTCTCTCCGTCTCTCTCACTTTTGGCCTCGGCCTCCTTTGGGAGTGGTGGTGCATACTCCCTCTTTGGGGGTGGTGGTGGTGGTGGCGGTGGTGGTGGGGCTTCCTGTGAAGGAGCAGCTGGGGATACAAAAGGAGTAAGAGGGGAAGTCCAGAAAGGTCCGAGCCAAGGCTGCAGAGGGGTGGAGGTGAAGAGGCCAGGGTAAGGGTTGGGCACAACATGCTGGGCCAGCGGGGTGAGAGGGCTTGGCTGGCAGGGAGGCCAGTTACACACCTATAAAAAAAATGCACACATCAAGGAATTTAGTCGTCACATACATTTTTAACAGTGAAATGTAGTGAATTTATGGATATTGGGGTGTAGAATGAGGAAAAATAAAATAATAGGCGCGTGTGTACACATGCAAACACACACACACAGATTTATTAACATTTAATTATGATTTTTACATACTCGTAGACACACAAATGCACACGTATAAGAATTCCAATCACCCCTACTGCATTTCCTCTGGTGATCTGCTCCTGAGGTCTGCAGTCCCCATGAGACATTAAGCCACTGAAGTTAAAGACAGAAGGATCCTGTGGACACACTCCTCTTCTACAAAGAGACACACACACACACACACACATATTTTACACACACTTATAAGTAGAGCTGGGTATCGGGTATTTTGATTAGATTTTACTTCACAAGGGTCCGATTTGATTCTCAATTCAGTTATAGCTGATTCAGTTGATTAACTTTCAATCCAGTTACATCACACATTACCAATTTTATTTGGACATGGATAACATTCTCAGAAGAAGTAATGATGCAAATAATATAAACTAACTCTAATTGGTGCATTACTAAAAATAAGAATATTTATTTACATTAAGAATTTAACCCAATGCTGTTACATTAATCACGTATGTAAGAAAAAGATCGATTCAAGTGCTTTTAAATCGGTATCGCCCTGTTCAAAGGAAAATCGATTCCATTTATCGTTTTTTTTAAACCCAGACCTACTTTTTTTTGGCCTTTTTGCCTTTTTATTGATAGGACAGTGGAGAGAGACAGGAAGCGAATGGGAGAGAGAGCAGGGATCCGGAAAGGACCACAGGGCGGGAATCGAATCCGGGTCGCCGGCGTCCTGTGCAGGTGCCCCAGCCAGTTGCGCCACAGCTGGGGCCACCCAGACCTACTTAAGTTGATTACCCCAAAGCATAATTATAACTCATTCCCCCTCTAGTGTTCAGTTTTGATCATTTTCTAGAGCAGACAAATTGCAAATGCAATAGAGACCAGAGAACGGTTCATAATTTTTTAGTATTTTGGATGTTACTGGGGAAATAAAATAAAAGACTTGTATATGATTTTTACAGCTAAAAATGACTTGTTAAATAGAAGCCACAAAGTACACAGACCCAGAATATAGATATATAGATACATAGCGGGCTCACCTGACTGTGCTAAGGCCTTTGTCCTCAGTACCTGGAGATCCAAAGCTACCCCAAGGATCCTGGGAGCTTCCTAAAAGGAAGAGGGAAAAGAAGGTAACACTAAGACACAAGACAATATCTTAATACATTACACAATGTATCAAGATGGCTCTCTATAGCTATTGAGCTCAATGACATACAATCGTTGTTTGCAGCTTCATGTTTAGTTGCTTTTGATGTTTTAATGATTTGGAAAAGGTTAAAAAGAGAATGAGTAGGCAGAGAAAGTTAAATATCTCTCAGCTGCACTAGATAGGAGGTGGCTGCTGTGTGTCTGTTTGGCCTTAAACACTACCTGTGCAGAAGTCCAATTTGAGGGGCCGGCCATACAGAGAAATCCCATTGAGGAGAGCAATAGCATAAGGCACAGCCTCAGCGTGTTTATACAGCACGAAACCAAAAGGCCTACGTCGACCTTCACGGTCTCGTGCCATGGTCACCATTCTCACCGGGCCAGCCTAGAGCAAGGATGCGAGGCAACATGGTGTGACAGTCAGAGTCAGCAAACACTTATACCGTTTAAACCACCCAGACATTAAGGAAGAAGCAGAAAAAGTGTTTTCATTGATGTAGGGGGTGTATTTTATTCATTATCATACTAAAAACCAATAGTACTACTTAAAATTTATTTCCTTTTGTAAGAAAGCCAGTCTATTTTCTTGGTTCACTGCGTATAAAGTTTGGCTGAAATTAAAGATATACTTAAAACTAGCAGAAAATACTTCAAATTAGTAAATTATCTGTCCATTCAGCATGATAATTATAAAATAGACTACCTCTAGACTAGGATTAAGCCAATTCAGAACTAGTAAGTAGATAATAAAGCAAGACAAATAACCCGATATAGATCTAAGTTTTTATATCTTGGTAAGATCAGAGGAATTTGCAGTGTAGGAGCATAGGAAAGAGCTGATTATGAACTGAGGAAAGTAGCCTAAGTATAGGCCTATGATAAGTTAAGAACAAAATAGTCTACATACAAAATATATTTCATTTGTGTAAATTTGTATAGAAAAAACTTAGTTGACTATTATGCTACATACTAGACAACAGGCTACAATTTTATCAGCCAACATGCAGTAAACTTATGCAACTGGTACACTACACTATCCTGTTCATACGCACAGCACCTTTTTTGTTATAAAAAAGTAACGTCATTATCAGGTAGCCGTGGGGTTAGGCTACATGAGGCAATTTTGATACTGTTTGAACATGGATGGTTGCCTAACGTTACCTGCAGAAAAAGCTCATACAATATCTCCTCTTTTATCAGAGGATCCACATTTCCGACGAAAACTGTCCTATCAGCTTCGCTGGTATCGCCTGGCATCGCCACGCAGCGTGTCAGAAATAGCCTACTGAAATGAACAGCGTTTGGAAAATATTCTCAAATTTAGTCAGCACTTCTGACTGTGCAAGTGATGCCATTGAATGCCGTAAAAAGACTTGAGGATGTTGCGACGGTGGAGGAGCCCAATAACTGCATAATTGCATCGCAAGAGGTCGCTAACTGATCTTTTTTTTTCTCTTGACTGCAAGCCTACTGTATGCTTCGAAGACGAAGACATTCAAGTGTTGATACTGGATAAGACCGGGCGATTGATTGTTTTCAGCTGCAACCAGTTGGAATTAACTTAATTAGTTAGAGTTAGATTAGTATTCGATTAGATCAGCAGACATGCAGTTGTTCCGAGTATTGCCAATACGACAGTATATGGCAAGCCCTTTTAACATATTCAATAAATTCGACTATCCGGAACTAGCATTATAGAAATCCGCAATTCAGTTCGTCCTAGTCAAAATTAACATTTCAGATATCTGCAACGGTATTCTTCCTATCCACACATGTAATTTCAGATATCCACAACGTCATTCTTCCTAGGACAAATTACGTCACTTTTCCCATTCATTTCTATGGGGTTCGTCATTATAGATATCTACAATTCAATTTCAGATATCCACAATGTGAATCACGGATATCCGCAAATGAATTATAGATATCTGTAATTCCAATTTAAGATTGTTTGTTTCTAGTGGGGCGCTAAACTCAAGTTAATATAACACAGATTCTTCACACAGGGAGGACATGGCCTGCCCTACGTAGAAAGAATGTGTTTTTTTGTTCTCCAGCCTATGTTATTGATTGTGAGGAAGCCTCCCCCTAGCATTTTTTGTTTTGTTTTCAGAGACAGTTTTTTTTTCAGTTATCCAAGAGCATGAAGAGCTAATGGGTCATGAGGAGATATAAGATCCATTTATATAATAAAAACTGTTAGACTATAAAAATATTTACAAACCACTTGATATCGACCCATTAATACATTAATACATATTCTGCTCTGTGCTGTTATAAATAGCTGGTGAAGAGGATTCCAGGTGGAACACAAATGGAATGTGTCACCTTTCAGAAGGTTGGCCCAAGGCAGGGGGGTGGTCCAGTTCTTTTCAGGGAGGTGCAAGGTAGTCTACTTCCTTGAATGAAAACCTACTCCTGACAGGGAGAAGGGAGCTACTACTTGTGTCGGTAAATGTCTTTATCCTCTCATTCTTTTCTCTGCAGTTCTCTCTTTTTATCTAATTATATTTCTTTCATTTTCTAGATATCTTTCATGTCCTCTCTTCATTGCCTAATCAGATTTCTAGAACATTCTGAATTAAGTGAAACAGAGTTAAACTTTGGCATGAGAGCTACTGTATGTTGTGTGAACTCTGAGAATTGTGTGTATATGTCTTGTCTGTCTGTCTGTGAGGACAAAGGGGTATGTGAGGGACCTCACTCTTACGATGCATTATATTGTTGTTGTCATAGGGAGCAGTGGCCAGGCTCTACAGTTATCCTTGGTGTGTGTGTGTGTGTTTGTGTGTGCGTGCATGAGTGTGTGTGAAGGAGAGCATGAGCTTCTGACAACAAGAAGAAGAAATGTTGGTGTTTGCTACTCTCTATTAGCCCATTTATGTACTCTCTCTGGGGCTCTCATTGGATTACTGCACCCACTGAATAGTGTCCCAGTGCTAATAGATCTTTACAGCTTCAAGATGTGTCCTCTGGGTCACCACTGGTGGTCTATTTATTTGTAGCCTGTGTCTTTAATTCTTCTAACTTAACCCATGTTATATTTATTAGGCATATGAAAGTGGTAATTATTAGTCTTTTTAGTTTTAGTTTTAGTTTTTTTTTTTCCATTGAGCTCTTAACCTCCCCTGTGATCTACTCACAAAGTTTTCTGTCTATCTCTGCCCCTCTCAAACCCAATCATCTTCTGTTTTTCCAAGTAACACCCAAGAATGGGTTTCACAAGAATGGGTTTCACATGAAGTCGGTAGCTGCTCCAGTGCAGTGGACGTGGTCATTGTGAAACTCTTTCTAACACATGGCTCTCTATGTGCATCTTACACTTTTAGCATTTAGGTGCAGGGGAGACATCACCTTGAGGGCTGGGAGAACTCCACCCACCTGAAACTTGATTGACTAGAATGCCGAGGGCTCACTTCTAAATCTTTCGAGCCCACACCGAAACAAGCTCTCTTGCTTTGGCACTCTCTTTGTGCCCAAGCTCTCTCTCTCAAGTTATGGAAGAAACAGGTGGTAATTGTCTTTATAGCAGCTAACCTCTTGCTTAGATATGCTTCAGAAAGGTGTCATATTTCTTTGCTGTAGTCATGGTGGTGGATTTCCTACAGTGGACAATCATCAACTGGCCGCCTATTTTACATTACACAACAACATGATGCAGGAAACGACAATATTTAACTGGCCTGTGTTAGCAAGGCACCGTGACAGCTAACAGTGGTTGGAAGGACAGAGCAGATGACAAATTCATTTAAAAGTTAGAAGTTAGAAGTTAGAAGGCAAGGACTGAGAGACTGAGGGCAGTTGTTGTTTGCCTGTGCTGTGTTTACCTACTGTGCTTCTCTGGAATGGATGTTTTGCTGTCAGCTATACTGTGTTTGGCCTTACCCCGCAGAAAAAGTGTGTGCGTGTGGGAGTGTGAGCAAGAGAGAGAGCGGGAGAGTAATAGAAAAAGTGAGATTGTAAACAGAACATTTGATAACAATAGCCTAATTAAAGATAGGCTATAACACCAAGGTGAGGGTTTAAATGCATGTAGGCCTAGCCTATCATGTTACAGGCCTCTCATTTCATAGTGGGAATTGAATACCTGTGATGTGATTGGAGCCCACAATGAAGACGTGTTGCAGCATTCCTGTTTGTGTGAATCATTGTGTTTCTGTTTCTGTTTGTGTGCTATTGTGCCACACAGGATGTGTGACTGAACCTGCCACAATTACATTCTACTTAAAACACTACATCAGGTTACAGTACAACAGGTGGAGATGATTCATGAAATGAAGTAGTAGGCTGTGTGAGTGTGTGTGTGTGTGTTTGTTCTTTCAGCATCTGTTTATAATCTAACACCAATCAATGTTCTAGACTCTGTCTAATGTGTTCTTGTTTTCTGTGACGGTTCTCCTGTACATGTAGGTCTGCGGAATGCTTCATTATTGCTTTTTAGCCCTGCTAGGGACATTGTGTATAGTTCACACAGGTAAGGTGATCACAACGCACATACACACATTTATACACACACAAACACACAAAATAAAAAAGAAACACTCAGTGATCCTTTTCTCTCTTTTGTGTTTCTCTTCAGTGTTGTTCAGTTGTGGGCACACACAGAAGCACACAAACAAACAAACACACTCACTGTCCTCCTTTCTTCAGGGTCGGCTGAGAAATGTGCAGTCTTCACAGACCTGGACCTCAAGCATGCCATCGTGGGCACCAGTGTGGACGTTCGGCTCCTGCTGTACACCCGTGCCAACCTCACCTGTGCCAGTGAGCTGAGCCACGTCCACCCCTTCTCCCAGCCGGAGCTCGATGCCAGCCGCCCCACCACGTTCATCATCCACGGGTACCGGCCAACAGGGTCACCTCCAGGATGGTATGAAGAGTTGGCACAGCTGCTGCTGGGGAGGAATGACCACAATGTGATCGTGGTGGACTGGAATCATGGCGCGGCCAACATCAACTACTTTCTGGCGGTGAGGAACACGAGGAAGGTGGCCGACAACATGACTGACTTCATACTGAAGATGAAGGTGAGAGATGGAATGGGGCACATAGAGAGAGAACACGAGAGAGACGACATGAAAGAGAGAGAAGAGAGTATGTAGAAATGAAAGAGAGAGGTCACATAATGTCCATGACCTCTTCATGGCCATCCTATCAAACAGTTAGTATTCACTTTCTATTTCCTTTGTTTATTCTATTTGCTTGATTTAACTAGATTGAATTCCAAGGGGGGAATAGTAGGGCACTAAATTCAGGTCAGTAAGAATCTGTGGCAGGAGTGTAACCACAGTTCACAGCTGTAATTCTTAAATGTCTCAGTTACACAAATAGCCATGCAATTCTCAGACAATCATGGTGTTATAATATACTGTACATCTTATTTATCATCAATGTACAAGTGATCTTTGTCCCGCGGGTTGTTCTTAGTCTTAATGTGGTTATGTACAAATGATCTTAGTCCCGTGGGCTGTTCTTAGTCTTGTTGTTTTCAGTGTAAATGATATTAGTCCCGTGGGCAGTTCTTTAAATGGATATATTAATGTAGCAAATATGACTAGGTGTGGACTGTGAGCTGATGACCTGGCAGTGTTTGGTGTAGGTTAATGTAAACACACCTCCTCTTGATAGTACTTTACGACTGCTCTGCCTCTGTTTTATGACTCCTGTTTGTTGATTTGTCTCTGGGTCACGTCTCTTACTATTGCTGCTAATGATTGTTCTTAATTGCTGATCTTAAACATGTCATTCTCTCTGTGGGTTACTTAAACTTTTGGTTCAGCTACAGAGTGCTATTCACTATTGCAAGTCTACCACCCAGGTTTCCACTGCTAGATCAAGCTTTTGCAGAATAAAATAAAACAACATTGATTATGGTGAATCTTTTTGTTCTCTTTCTCTCCCTCTCACTTCGCCATTCCGCACGTTTCCCTTTTGCTCTGCCTTTTAATGTGTTACAGGAGCGCGGTGCTCCGCTGAGTTCCTTCCATCTGATCGGAGTGAGTCTGGGAGCCCACATTTCAGGTTTCATCGGGAACAACCTCAACAGCTCCATTGGCAGGATTACAGGTGAGAGTGATGGTGGTGCAGGGGGTAGAGGTGCCTTTCGCCAACTGGAGGGTTGCAGGTTCAAGCCCTGCTTCACCTGACCCCATCGAAGTGTCCTTGGGCAAGATACTGAACCCCAATTGCTCCTTGTGGCAGGTTGGCACCTTGCCTGGCATCCTTTGCCACCAGTGTGTGAATGGGAGGCATAGGAGTAGAAAAGTGCTACAGTATATAAATGCAGTCCACTTACAATGAGGACATGAACCTTGTCACATTCACCCCTCCTTGACTAACATGACGTGCCGTTGATGGAAGACTTATTGTTGTTTAATTTCCGTTACTATATAGGCAATAACATTTTAGCAAACGGCTTTTCTACCAGTGTGAGTTGCTCAGTGAAAGCACAGTAGACGTCTCATCAGCACATAGTATCTGATGGAGCTCTGATAGACTCTACTGGTTGTCTCCCAGATGTTATTGTATCACACACACACACACCCACTCTCTCTCGCTCTTTCTCCTCAGCATTGGACCCAGCTGGCCCTGAGTTCACAGGCAAACCCCTTGATAAGCGTCTGGACCCTACGGATGCTAACTTTGTGGATGTAGTTCACACTGACATGGACGGTGGGTCCCACAAAATCAACCTATTTTATTTGTCATGTCTTCTCGTCATGAACACACTTCTTTCCTCTTCTTCTCTGAATACATGTATATACAGCATTGCCTGGACCTTTCAGGTAATCTAACTTTTCTGTTTTTATAAAAAAAAGTCCTCTCACTTCCTCCTCCTATATTGTTCTGTTATGGTCTCATTTTCCTTTTCCTGGTACTTTTCTGTGTCTACTATTGTTGAAGTGACATAAAATGTGACTGTGTTATCTCTGTTTCAATAGCGCTGGGCTTCCGGAAGCCTCTGGGTCATATAGACTACTACCCCAATGGAGGATCAGATCAGCCAGGATGCCCACGGACCATTCTATCTGGTAAGTCAGCAGATCTCCAGTTCACGATAACCTTGACAGCATTTCACAACAGGTTCCAGATCAGCTGTGTTGGGGAATGAGTTGTATTCAAGTTTGACCAACATGCACAGGATGCCCTACTTTTCGACTTCCCAGTATCTAAGTTTAACTGTGTTTATTTTTCTTGGGTATTTGCATGGCTTTGCATATACATTTCTTCTTTATCTTTCCTGCTTCCCCCTTCCTCAACAGAAGTAAACATAAGTCAATGTCATTGTTCTTCCCCCGTTAATAACATTGGTTAGGTGTTTCAGGGGAGTCTTTAGAGTCTTAACGGGCCTTTTTGACACTCTGTGTGTTTTATTTTCTCCCCTTTCTCAGGATCGGAGTATTTCAAATGTGACCACCAGAGGTCAGTCTATCTGTTCATGAATTCCATTAACAAAACATGCGACTTGATTGCGTACCCTTGTGAATCCTATGTGGATTTCCTTGATGGTAAATGTTTGGATTGTGAGAAGTTCAAGGGTGAAGGCTGTCCACTATTTGGTAAGAGTGGAGTTATTTAGTTTCAGCTTTACCACTTTCTGTTTCATTATGCACATATATTGTTCTGTATTTTTATATCTTGTACAGTTAATTGACGGAATGGATGATGATAATGATTATGGTAATCTTGCTGATGTAGAAACATGCACATGTGAAATTTGAGCTTTGGGTTGCAGGTTATGATGTCACCAAGTGGAAAGACACTCTGGTAAAGCGGGGACAAACTATGACCTTCTTTAGCACAAACAACTGGTCTCCATTTTGCAGTGAGTGTGTATGTTTTGTCTGGGTTACACAAAAAAAGGCCTTGTCTCATTCAGTGGTGGATTGAGAGTTTTGTTTATTGTTAAAATGTCCCCATTTTGTCTGTAGACTACAGTGACTTAGATATGTGTATAACCACAGTAAGTAACAACAATGATATTTGTATACTTCTCATGATCTATAATTGCCACTGTTTAAAAATAAAACCTATGTGAGCATAGTTACTGTACATCCTCAAATTCCTGCTTCATCAGTTGTTTTTTTTGTTTCTTTTTTGTTTGTTGGATTTAAGATTTATTATTGGCTGTAGTTTGAAGTATCTAGTTAAAAGCAACCATTCTGAAATTCTCTGCTCTAATATCTGTCCTCAATTATCTTTCTTCAAGAGACCAGCTACAAGGTGGACATTGTGACATGGAACCTTGAGACACGTTGGGGTTTCTTGACTTTGAAACTGCACAGTAAAGGTCAGATGACTGAGGCAAAGATAGACCAGTAAGTGACCGCAAGTCATTCATGCTTACCATAACATGTGCTCACATGCAGAAGGCATGTACACACTCTCTCTCTCTCTCTCACACACACACACACACACACACACACACACACACAAAATTTCCTTTCTCCCCGCAACATGGCACATGCAAGCACATGATACAAAAATATAAACAGTGGACATATTTTCCAATCTCTCTTCCTCATTTTGTTTCTTCTCTTGTTTTGTTCCCTTGCTATGCCCTCACCCTTTCTTCACCCTCAATGTCCTTCTGTGCGTGTCTCCTTCTCATACAGCAAAGCAGCTGAGTTTAAACTTTACACAGAGAAAAGCCTACTGGCCCAGTTCGACAGAGACCTGCAGCCTGTGGAGCAGGTCTCCATTAGCTTCTCCACAGGAAATGTCCTGCAGCCGCGCTACAAGCTACGTGTGCTCCGCATCCGCCTCACGCCCCTTTATGGTTCAGACAGGTCAGCAGTTATAGTCCCTTCATCCACCTTTGACCTTTCAGTTTGATACTAGGCTATAAAGACTGTCATCTGCTTGTAGTCATTTAAATATAACATGAGAACCTTGCAAGGGCCATTATATAAATTTAGATGAATTTGCCAAGTTCATCTGCACAACCAATCGATTGAATATTTATTTTTCTGATGTGTGTGTGTTCGTGTGTTTCTGTAGACCGCTGTGCCGATATGACCTCTTGCTGGAGGAGAAGAAGGAGGTGATCTTCAGCCCTATACCATGTGAAAATACCAACTTCTGAACATTCTGGCCCTCTGTTTGTTCAGCTAAACGGGACACAATTTACACTTCTTCATTTTTTCAAGCAATAAAGCCATTAGTCAGTCAGCCTTACATGGATTGATCTCTGCTGCCCTCTGCTGGCATGGTCTAACCACTGCGGTCTTCATTGACTCCTCATAGCTCAAATTGAGCAGTAGACAGGCACACAAGGGGCCAGTTTAACTGGCTGCACAGGGCAAAGGCAGACTGGCCTAAGGGCATGTCTGTCATATGAGGACCTGAAGCTCAGACACTCTGAGGAGAAGTACTCTGGTAAAATCGCCCACTCATAAACAGATGAATGCATTAAGTGGATCATATGTGTCTTTTTAAACTCATGCCTGGCTAGCGAGTGTTTACAAAACTCTACTGTATGTTTTTAAATCATAGTTGTATGTTTGTACAGTATATGTCAAATTAATAAATATGTTTGTTTTTATTCTTTTAAATATTCTATCGTTTGATAAATGTAGTGGCATACATATCACAAACTAAATAAATATGTAAATTATGCAAATAGGTTATTTACAAGTGCTATGCAAAACTGTCCAATAATCCTGCCCACTGAGTTCTGTTAACATCTGTATTTATAAAGATTTACATACAAAAAATGATAATTATCGAAGGTAAGATATTGTCAAAGATGATTATTACTACTATTAGTCAACATAATATCATAATATCATAACTGTCAGCAGTTATGATACTCAACCCAAGATCTTGGCCAGGCATAGAAATCCTTCTTTCCATTCTTGCTTCCTTGTTCAGCCCTGTGTTCAGCCATACTTCAATGTGTTGTCTCCAGTTTTTTCTTTTCAGGTTGTTTTGGCTCATCTATTTCCATGTCAGGAACACGCTCCTGGATCGTTATTTCTGCACCCCTACACTACTGATGAAATGTCTCATACTCACTGACTCCATGTGGCTGACTAATGACAGCAATGTTCAAATAGCCAACCAAAAAATGCACTCCCATTGTATGTCCTTCCCAACTGCTCTTCCTCGATCTGGATGGAAAATGCCATAGATTCAGGAAAGATGAATTCAGGCAGTGGCAGTCTTCATTAAAAACAAATGAGGACAAATTGAAGGGTGCAGATGTCAGATGCTCATGATGATTTAGACAGTTGCTTCTTTATCTTGTCTACCTCTACCTGCGTGAATCACAAATGACAATCCAATGTTTAATAATTTCTTTGTATTCAAAAGAAATGTATAGCAAAGTAAATCAACTTCTCTTATTACCATAGTAATTTTTATGATCTTCTCAAAGTAATTATCAAAGATTCTAGGGCTCTAGAATATTTGGTAATTATCTAAACATTGCCTATTTAAGGTTTGTTTTGAGACTTTTGTCTTTCAATTGAACTTTAGTCTCCATAGAAACACTGATTTGAATGTGATGCAGCCTTTGATTGCAGCTCCCCTGACCCATCCCCTCGATGACTGACCTGCAGAGACAAGCGAATCTTCTTCTCTTCATCTAGTTCACTCATCAGTAGCGTCACCTCTTTCCTGAGAAACATTTGTACCAAAACGGCAATATTACTAAGTAAAACCATTAAACGTAAATTACATAATAATATTATATGATATAATAATGCATTCTGCCATTGTGCGCCTGTCCTGTGGAACAAACTCCCTTCTAACATTCGTCAAGCGGACACTCTCAACACCTTTAAGTCTAGACTCAAAACCTTTCTATTTACTGACCCCTTTAGTTAGGGATGGTGTATGTCAGGTGTAAGCCACACCTCCTTAAGGTATTATTGGAAAGGACTGCCTCTGCTGTAAGCTCCCGTCCAGGGCTTGGTGGCCACTGACCATTTCCTTTGGTGGTGTTGGCTTGTTATACATCATACCTTAGTTATGCTGCTATAGTTTAATGCCGCCACAATCCACCCATCTGTTAACCCGTACAGTTTTCACTATTCTTTCTCCTCCTCTCTTTTCCTCTCCACTTACTTCTCTCTCTTCACTTAGCCAACATCTGTATATGGTTTCACATGCAATATAACTCACATTATCTGAAATCTGATGGAGACTGTTCTAACTCATCTCCTCTCTGATTTTCCATGCCATTACCACCCTGCCTTGAGTCATCACTGCCTTCCACTGCCTGCGCCTGCACCTCCTGGGACCTTCTTCCAACGTGATCCGGCGGCACTCCTGAATGGTCCTCAACCCACTCCACTGTCCATGCCACTGCCTCCCTGCTGAGTGTCACCCCTGCCTTCCACTGCCTGATCCTGCATCTCTGGCTTCCTGGGCGATCTGCATTCAGCTTCACAGATGACCCTGACATGATTGATACAGCCTCTAGCTGGCCCCTGGCTTGACTGCGCCTAATGACATGGGACTATATCCTGGGATTCTAATGGGACTCCTACTGTATATTACTTTATTTACCAAAATTTTCTTGTAATGTGTATCTAATGGAATAATAGTGGACTACCCGCCATCTGAGAGACTGAAAACCTGCCCTAGGCAGTTGGGTTAGCCCCTTGAGCCGTTGGAACTGCCCAAGGTTTCTTCCTCTACCATAACAAGTAAAAACAAAAAACGCTGCTAGGGAGTTTTTCCTTGCCCCTGTTGCTCATTGGGCCTCTTGTGTTAAGCGCTTTGTGACATGCCTTTTGTAAAAATGCTCTATATAAATAAAATTGAATTGAATTGAATTAATAATATAATCAATTATACAATTGATATTTCTTTATATATGTTTGATTTATGATGCATATAAACAACCAGTTACACAGGCACACCAATTTCCTCCATAGAGTCATGGTTTTCAGACACATGCACACAGTTTTCTATCACACCTACTTATGTTGGCTCTTAAGCAGCTCCAGTTCATCTCTCATTTCTCTGAGCTGCAATTTGAGTTGATCCAGAACCGAAGAGCCTGAGGGTGTTATCTTCAGAGCTGTCCTTGGGTGGTGCAGCA
>JAGFZM010006636.1:0-11494 GCA_017657215.1 Limnothrissa miodon | reverse complement strand
AGAGGGGGCAGGCCAGGCTCGAGCGGCGTCATCGCTGGCACACTGCGGCAGATAATCCAGATTAGGCAGTCTAAAAAGGGTTGTGTTAATCTGTGCGCCAGCCAGTAATACACAGACCACTGTCAGGACCAATCAGCCACACACACATAATCCCTGTGGCAGGGCAGGACTACACACACACACACACACACACACACACAAGCACTACAAACACACACACACACACACACACACACACAAGCACTCAAAACACACACACACACACAAGCACTCAAAACACACACACACACACACACACAAAAGCACTCAAACATACACACAGACACATGCCCCCCCCCCACACACACACAAACAAATAACACACACTTGCAGTAGCAGTAGCACAGACCCACACAAACAAACACAAACACATGCAACGCACAAATGTATGTGCAGCTACATTCAAGGATGCACGTACATAGCCACCCACATACAAACCAAAATATACACAGAACAACATCCATCCCATCGCCCTGACATTATTCAGATAAACATCAACACACATATAGCCCATACATTTGTTCGTAGGCAAGCAATTCGTTTTTTTTTTTAAGAATTTATATTCACATTAGCATAACAGAAGAATTCTTAAAATGAACAAAAACAGACATGCTGAATACACTTCAAATAGACCCATAGGTGCAACATAATACCCACCTACACACCCACGTACACATAAAGACTAAAGAGCTCTCACATACTGACTAATAGCCAGATAAACATTTGACTTTGCGATTCAAAAAAGCTTTGTTGTCTGTCCCATGTGACTTTACCTATGAGAGACGAATAGGCACTGCTTGCAGCCACATCATCCAGGCAAAATCAGTGTGTCAGTAGCTGATATATTTACTTAGAGAGACTTTTGATGCCCCTTGAGCTGTAAGGCTTCATTTAAATTAACAAATGCTCTTAACCCACTGATTCTCTGACATAGACTACAACACAGTCTAGCCTTGCAGGGCAAGGGACATGAGCTCTCTGAAATTACAAATCATTTTTGCAATCACATGCAAGAAGTGAAAATTACACCTATTTACACCAGGTTTTAGGTTGAATACACCATTACAGTTTAACTCAAACATCCGAACTGTAGCCATCTCAAATCTGAAACATTGATTCTAACTGTGACAATACTTTGATTGTTCTACAACACACTGTAAAGTAGTATGAGGGATGGTATATGTCTTGTTTTTCAACAGCATCTCTTCTGACTGCTGTTCACCTTTAACCTAGTGATGCTAAAGCACATCCACAAACTAATCTGGGCAACTCATGACATATATATGCCTCTTGCGAAGACACACTGTATATTACATGGTAATGGTAATTGGTCTAAGGTTGAATGTGACAAAAGAAATTACAACAACATAGGTATATAAACCAGTATTTTACCACCTGCTTAGGAGTAACTCAACAAAGGGCCAAGTGGAAAGTAATAAATAAATATCATTACATAGTCACAAATGGCAGTCAATATCAAATTTAGACATTTTTATGATTCTTTGGCAGGTCAGAAAAATGTTTTTCTCCCCACAAACTTAAATTTGGACTGCAATTTGAGCAAATTCTTTCTAAAAAAAAACTACAAAATAAATCGATCTTGTAATTTTGTTTATGGTAAAGGGCAATATTGATCTTCAGAACTATCAATAACCCAGATGTCAAATACCAGTACAGTCTTGGTCACGTTGATTTTGAGGAAAAGGTTGGAGACCCTTGGCCTAAAATGATTACCGCGCCCTCTAGTGGACGTTGATTTTGAGTAAAAGGTTGGAGACCCTTGGCCTAATGATTACCGCTCCCTCTAGTGGACGTGAACGGAACGTCTGGAAAAAGACAATAACATGGAAACTTGGAGATGTAGACGTAACTAACAAAGCATAACATTATCAAAAAATATTATAATAAGTATAATAATTGTTAATTAATATAAACGTAAACGTATGTTGCTGATTATGATTACTTTTTCGTGATTCGTGTAACGCAAGCAGATTCGTGATTCGTGATTTCGTGTAACGCAAGCAGTATGACGTTCTCGAAAACGTCTAATTTAATTCGTTCATATCTCTGACGTATACTCGTAACCCCGGATGTTTTGAGCTACTGCTGCATGGACGACGAATAGTGTGTGTGATTAATTAACTAACGTTACGTCTGTATGTGGAGAGTGTTGTTAAAAGCGTTTTACGTGTTGTGCAAGCATGTTGCCTGACCTAGAAGATGTTTGTCCATTTGTCGAAGACAGTTTTAGTCGTTTTCTGTCACAGAGTAACATGTATGGACTCTGTCAGGCAGGAGGGGAACAAGAATTGTTGGCCGCCACTTTGAAAGGGAAAGTGGTTTGTTTCAGATATCAGGATCTCCAACAGAAAATACGACCCGTCGCCAAGGAAGTGCAGTTTACTTACATTCCAGGTGAACAAAATTGCCCTAGCAGCTTGTAAATTACCTGCTGGAGTTACATAGGCAACAGAATTCACCAAACAATATTCCTTTATTCATTGCATTCACCAAACCTGACTGTTGCCCTTATTAAGTTACCTTCTCACTTAGTTGATGCAGAAATCGTGTCAATCGACGCCTTCAACAAGACCCACCCAAGTAGGGGACTAGTAGTGGGAATCACGTTCATTAAGGTAACAATAATCCTATCCAACTACACGTCTTTACTAGAGAATGCACATTAGTGTGGGTAACATTGTCGTCTTCAGTTCAGTTGTGCTCTACGGTGTCTTTGGATGTGCTCTTTCTCTTGACTCCTATCCTCCTTTTCAGGACTCGGGGGACAAGGCCACACCCTTCCTGAACATATACTGTGACTATGAGCCAGGGTCTGAGTTTAACCTGGAGTCTATCGCTCGTGAGTTTTGTGCATGTGTGTATGTGATCCAAGGTCCTCAACCACAACTCCTATACTTCTGATACATGTATGCCTTTATTTTGCCTGTGGCCTATTTGATGGAGTAAAATCATAATGCTCCTTTAACTTGTTGCAGAAAGCTGTCTGAATCTGGAGTTGCAGTTTACCCCTTTCCAACTGTACCACACAGAGTGAGTATTTTTCACCCTGTCTGGAATGATAAAGAAAGTTATTGAATGTACGTTGCTCTCTGTGTTGTGTGTCTAATTGATTATTGTACGTAGCTCTCTGTGTCTGAACGATTGTTGAGAAGATACTCTTCTTTTTTTTACCAACTACACCAATTGTACATGACATTGGTGGTCTTTGATGCTGTGGAAAGTGATTTAGTTTTTCTTCTGTAGAGTACAGTGCAGAGATGGCTGCACTGAAACCGTATTTCTACTCAGTGGCAATGACCAGTGCATCCACCTCTATAAAGAAGTGAGTCTGTCCTTTTCCATGTTGGCTTATCAATACTCATGTATTGCATAAAGATTGTGCTCCATCAGTTGCTCAGTTGTCTGGGTCTGACCTGTTTTTTTTTTGCATGCTCTCTGGCAGAATGCTTCTCTCCATCAGTTTGAGGAGCAGCCAGTTGAGAGACTCTTCCCAGAGCTACAGGACCTGCCTAGCAAGTATGTTGAGCCGAATCAAAGAGATTTTTTGTTAGATTTTTTTGTTTGTTTTGTTTTTGTTAGTGTGTGTAGGCCTATATTATGTGTCTGGTAATGCACATAACGCACCTATATCTGAGTTCTGTTCTCTTTTTGTTTAGTGTTCTGTGGCTTGACACATTGAGTATTCCAGAAGGGCGGCGTCTGTCTGCTTTCGGCTGCCAGAATGGCTGTGTGGGATTGGCTTTGGTCAACCAGGAAGGACCTGGTGAGAGCTCGCCTATTTACAGTGTGTTCCAATTCGCACACTCCCCAAAGTACACTTCCTATCATACAATATAAACACTGCACACTACATGAATAGTCTGTGGATTTTCAACATGGTAGTGTTGTTCCAAATGGAATACACTTTGGCCGACTTACCAGAAATGACGTTGGCATCATTTCGCATCATCATGCTGCCTCCCAAAATATGGGTCCGCTTTTTCAATTTTTGAGTTGCAATGAACTAAACACAATATGTAAAACTTACATTTGTGTAGATCTGCGATCACCACATCTGCCACAACACTGGCTTCCACTTCTAACACCATTTCTCAGAGTTTTGAAAAGTTGAGGGGGCCCCTCTTTGCTACGTAACCAAAATGGCATCTGGTGAGTGCGAGAGGTGTCCATCATTGCACACTCCACATTTTGACCGTTTGGAGTGCACCATCCGGGTACTTGCTGCACACTGAGACCCTACTGCTACCCTACTGCCAGTGTGAATGCACCACCCCCTTAAATGAAGAATTCAAAGTGCTGAAGTGTGCGATTTGGAACATACTGTTAGTGTTTTTAGTCCACTTGCAGAGGCGCTGTAGCCTCAAGCAGCCTCTTTTACTTTCACTTCTGAGATGTTTTAAAACAAAAAACTCAATTGTAGATCTGATGCATCAATCAATCAGTCAATTACAGTAATTCAGTATTCATGATATACTTTATCTCTCTGTGGTACAGAGGATATCAGCTAAACCATATGAATCCCATCTAAGCCTTCTGTGTCTGAGTCAGTCTGTGTATGGTATAATTTACTGCCTATTTTGTGCGCTCCTCAGAGATTCTACAGAGTTGGAGACTACAACAAGACAGTCCCATCTCCACAGTGCTGCTCTTCCCTCTCAACACACACACCGACAGCACAGGTGTGTGTGTGTGTGTGTGTGCGCTCACAGCCAACCACGAATGCCTCAGTTTGTGTATTAAATATACTTGATATTTAATTTATATTTGATCATCTGAACTGAAATTCATCTTTCCAGAGGGGCAGATTGGAGGCTGTAATTTGCTGGTCACCAGCACTATTGAGACGGCTGTGGTGTTCAGGTTAGTATACGTCACTTTCACCTGTCCACATGGACAAAAGTGTATAGGTCTGTGTGCACACTTCATGGATACACATACAAGCAACATTAGTTGCTCTGATTGGCCAAAGCGCTAGTTTGTAGGATCCCACCCCTACAATTGACCCCAGTTTTTCAGTCTGCCCATGATGTTATAGGATGGCTTGTCAAGTTAGCATATGTGTACATTTTACATGTATATTTTGATGGTGTTTGTGTTTGATAACAGGTGTGTGTGTGTGTTTCAGGGATGTAGAGGTATGTGGTATGAGCAAGCCCTGCTGTTTAGCTGAAAGCGACCAATGTGACGCTGTGCTTTGTGCGCTCGTCATCGATGTGGACTTTGATGGACAGAAAGAGGTTCTCCTGGGGACATATGGACAGGTACAGCAAGGCAGTTAGTGGGTGGGACCTATTTGTCATTGATTGTTTATTTGACATGTTAAAGCAGCACCAAAGACTTTTTAAAATAATATTTTCAAAATCGTTCTGGTGGTCCATCAACTCGTAACAAGGTGAACGACACTTGCTGCATTTGCTCTGCGGCCCTCTATCGGCTTTAATGGCACTAAACAAGTTTGCCAAATCGGGTAGCGATCTGTAGTTCAAGTAAAACTAGAACTGACTTGCCTTATGGCAATGCGTCCGTTCCAATCTGAAGAGGGTGCGTTTTCTAAACTCCTTGGTGCTGCTTGAAAGTAGACAGGACAACGTTCTAAAACTTGGCCAGTCTCGACTCACTCTACTGCACTGACATACAGTGACGGCTGTAGTGATTGTGGATATGAAAAACTCAGTCACAATGATCTTATTTACAGAGACAGGGTTGTGCATAAGGCTTTGAGGATCAGACTGATAAAGGATAATGGTTTACTCTAGAAGCCTGGACTATATCTTGCTTCTGTATGTACCAGGAGCTGCTGTGCTATAAGTTCCACCAGCCAGAGACGGGAGGAGTAGGCAACTTCCAGTTGCTGTGGCGACGGAGCTTCAAGAGTCCTCTGCTGTCCGTCATCTACCTGGACCTGACAGGAGACGGCCTCAAGGAGCTGGCCGTGCTCACACTGAAGGGCCTGCACATATTACAGGTAACGCTCTCCACTGGGGGGGGGGTTCATATCTGGATAGACACAAAAAAGTTAGACAAACCTTTGAAACGGTGACTTCCATCTCACTCTGGTGCAGGACAATAAGGGCGTACTCGAACTAGGCATTCCGTACCGTACCTGAGTACACTTGTGCTCTGAAGTCTGGTTTGTGAGAGCTGCGTTCCGTACCGGGTTACGGTTCACTAGTAAGCTTGGGAGAGGTGGACTTAAGTACAGTTTAGCTGGACTCGGGCGCGGTACACAGGTAGCGTGATCGCAAGCGTAATCGAGCACGGAGAATCATTAATGAGGGAATAAACACTAACATTCCATTTCATCTCTGAGAACATTTGGAGTGCCCAGTTGTTATAGTAACGAAAACACGTTAAATGTAAAGATTCCAGAACACAGCAACTAGACCGTGCCCAGATACGGTTCGATATGTGTAGAGTGAGTGCGAACCAAGAACCAGAGACAACTGTACTCCGGCACGGTACGGATAGTGTGAGTACGCCCTAAAAGTAGTCAGATGCACAGCATCTGTCACCTATAGTTAGACAATTTTTTTTTTTTTTAAATGTTTGAGTCTTTTGGTTAATTTAAATATAAATATTTAATTTACATATTTTGATGACTTGGGACAGATGCAGTAGAATAAAACTGTCTCACTTCACTGACTCTCTCTAATTTCTCATTATCCTCTCATTGCACTGAGGAATGACCTCATTCATTTTCATCTTTCCTGGTGATGTATGTAATATAAGCATCTGTACCTAAGCATTACATACGTCTCCCTCTGTGTCCTCGTCCTTGTTTTCTCTCTCTACATCTACCAGCATAGCCTGAGCAGCGCAGCTGAGCTGGTGCTGCAGCGTTTGACCAGCAGGGCGGCAGCACTGCGAGCAGCAACCAGTGACTCCACTACACAGCCTACAAGCGAGGGGGAGCAGGAACAGAAACAGGAAGAGACTAGTGAAGATAAGAGTACTACTGCCACCACAACCACAACCACTGTGATGCAAACCACTGTGTCATATTGGTGATCATGGAACCTCTGCAATGGTTTACAGTACTGGAGACATAGTGTACTACTGTTTCAGATTGGTGGAGCTGTAGTGGCTACTGGTTTACAGTGCTGTGGACATAGTGTTCTACTGTTTCATATTGCTGGAGCTGTAGTGGACTACATGTTTTGAGTGCTGGATCTGTAATGTACTACCAGTTTACACTGCTGGAGCTGAACTACTGGTACTCCAGGTTAGGACTGATGCAATTCAAAGAAAATTCATAGGAGCCTGGCTCCTATATACAGTATAATATATTTTACTGTGCATAGCATACTTCCCCCCACCAGAAGCCAATGGCCTGCTGAGAAGAAACCAGATTTGAATCTGTGATGGATGTAGAATGATTCGAACATGTTAGGATGAGGAAGGCTCTGTATGTTGCTCTTGAAGTAATGAAGAAAACAACTTCTTCTGTGCTCCTTTAAGTGCTGGTGTTGTAGCCAACCAACTGGAAGTGACTTCAAACATAGCTCATACTTTCTCATTGGTTGAGTACTAACTGCACTGCACTAACCAGGTGCCCTTAAGATGAAGTGTGGTAGGGAAAGCCTCCTCACATCTCCAAGGACTGGACTGGTCAATATCTTTGACTGAAACCAAGTATGGCCTTGCTGTGGAGACTGATGTGTTGCATTCACATTAAATTAGCCAATATTAATGTTGTGTGTTATATAATTGATTGCTTACATGTTTAATGTTTGTGTGTGCAAGTAAATGACAAAACTTGGACAAAAAAGACAAACAATACCTTGTGTTTTTATTTTTTTCATTACTTCATTCAACACTACAATTACATATGCAACAAAGTTACAATACAGACATCTTCATCACAGATCCATTTGCCCATAAGCCCATGTTATTATCCGAAAAAATTTTCATAAATAAGTTATTCAAATATAGGATTATGGATATTGATGCTGAATTTCAAACCATGGACGGACTGGAAAGCAGTCTATAGTTACTTTCACATTTATGTGAAATGATGCCCAAATCACACAGTCTACATTCAGTTTTTAAGATCACTTACAGCCCTCTGGAAGAAACTCACTGATGTGTTCTCTTATGTGATTCTCTCATCCAGGCCATATCCGCTGTATAGTCTCTAGAAGAGTTTTGGTTCTGCTGTGTTTTATTCGTGGTCTATCAGTGGCAAGTTGTGATGTCTTTGACCTTCTATGTTTTGTCTTGAGTCAGGAACTAAAGTCTTCTCAGTGCAGTGCCTGGGCTCTAGTGTTTGTATTGGACTTTCTACTCCTGTTTTGCTATGTTGAGTTGTTGAGTTTATCATTCTTCAGTCTTTGTGTTTTCACGGTAGTAGTGTGAATAGGATTTCTTTTTTGTCTCCAGAGCAGTTTGATAAATGATTGCTGATCTTTTCTTTAACCTCGTCTTTGTGAGTAGTTTTCCATCGAGCATTTACAGTTTAATGTGTGTAGTCTAGTCTTGTGCATGGTCTTCAGTTTTTTATGTCTCTGTCGGTGTCATCCAGTGCCATGTCCGATCTTTCCTTGCTGGGTCAGCCGGTCAATCCTTCCCAGTGGGAACGCTCCCGTCGCGTCTCCACTATCCAGTCGATGAACTCGCTGATGCGGACGTAGACTGCGGGGCGGTTGGGCCGTGCGCACCCCACCCCAAACGAGGTGGCCCCCACCAGCACCCACCGCCCATCTTCCTCACACATTAGAGGGCCCCCAGAGTCCCCCTGGGAGCGAGAGGAAACTCATCACACACACACACACACACACACACACCAATGGCTATAGAAAAACCTAAGTGTGTCCCACTTCACTGTAGGGAGTCATTTTTGCATCTCTCATGTTATCTCTATATCTAATACTGAGCTTAATAACACGCTCCTTGTTAATGTGTGGGAATAGTGCTGCTGGCCTCAATGTTGCCTTTCTCCACACCATTCCATAACCTTGATACTGTATAGCCATCTCCATTCTGTGCAGTCCTTGTGTATATAGACAAACATGTCTAGACATGTATAAAGACAACTAAAAACAACAAAAACAACACTGTTGGAACACTTACTATATGTTATGTTATGTCTTGTCTTGTTATATCCTGTATGTTATCTAAGTATAATTCCCTAAGCCTACTTGCACTTTTTTACTTAACATTACCTTATTGTTTAGAACTGTTTTGTTGTGCATCTGCACTTTATTGTTGTCAACGTCTACGCATGGGACAAGTGTGAAACGTAATTTCGATTCCTTTGTATGTGAAGTGAAGAAGTTGACAAATAAAACTGACTTTGACTTAAAACAGAGACAGAGATTGATTTTTCAACGAAACAGCACCACTTATGAAGACGTTTGGTTCAAGGCTTTTCACAGCACCAAACGCCATCAGTGGCAGATAAAACAAAGTCCTACCTGGCAGGTGTCTATTCCACCTTCAGGGTACCCTGCACACACCATCTGAGCTGTGAGGTTGTACTCTGGCAGCTGCTCCTGGCACAGGGTCTGGTCCACTAATGGTACCTCTGCCTGCTGCAGAACATCAGCCACGGAACCTGAGACAGAACCAAGAGGATGTGTTTAACAGATCACAGATCAGGGTTTTTTTTTTTGTTGTAGTCAGTGCGGGTACATGCAAAGACAATTGTTTTAAAGCAAAATTTTGAAATATCTTTGTTTACATGCCAGAGGAAATATTTATTCTTTGATTACAATTCAATTCAATTCAATTTTATTTATATTGCACATTTTTACAAAAGACATGTCACAAAGCGCTTCACACAAGAGGCCCAATGAGCAACAGGGGCAAGGAAAAACTCCCTAGCAGTGTTTTTTGTTTTTACTTGTTATGGTAGAGGAAGAAACCTTGGGCAGTTCCGACGGCTCAAGGGGCTAACCCAACTGCCTAGGGCAGGTTTTCAGTCTCTCAGATGGTGAGTAGTCCACTATTATTCCATTAGATACACATTACAAGAAAATTTGGGTAAATAAAGTAAAGTAATATAGGAGTCCCATTAGAATCCCAGGATATAGTCCCATGTCATTAGGCGCAGTCAATCCAGGGGCCAGCTAGAGGCTGTATCAATCATGTCAGGGTCATCTGTGAAGCTGAAGGCAGACCACCCAGGAAGCCAGAGATGCAGGATCACATTACACTGACCTCTACAATTTTGTGTTCTATACGGTATTTAGTTATAGGCAACCGGACTTCTTTTTGGTGCTTGCATTTAATCTGTAAACTTTTCAGGAATACGAGGAGATACCTGGACTGTGGGTGGAACTGTGAACTGTAGACTATGGCAGTCATCATGTGGCAATGAGGCACATGAATCACCCATTGGCATCATTAATGTGTAAGATTGGAGTTGGACTGGTCATTATTATCACAGTATCTACAGGCTCTTAGCTGCTTCAATGTTAGTGAGCAGCTACATTTCCAGGAATGGGATCTTAAGGCATGATCGCATAAAGCAGATTGATGATAATGGAGGAATAATGAATAATGATCAAAATCAGATTTTTCTAATTACATGGCAATTCATAATCAAAGTAAGGCGAAAAACTGATTCTATACAATAATAATTGATTATTTGTTCACACTGACTGGTGTTCAGCTCGGTTTGACTGGACTGGACCCACCTCCTTCCTCTAGTCGCCCCCAGCCAGCAATGACACATTTCCTGCCAGTCTCAAACCTCTGCTGTTGGTAGGGTAGACACAGAGGCTGCACAAAATCTAGAAGAGGAAGATGCATGTTTGAGAAGTCAGAAACACCTCCCACCCCAACACACACACACACACACACACACATATATATATATATATATATATATATATACATACATACACACACACACACCTCTTTTGTTACATGGTGGGCTTATTATTTTTTAATCTCACTGTAATCTTGGAATTAATCTAGAGTAAAATGGATTCTGCCAAAGGCATTCTGAATATGTGTGCTATATATTTAAAATTGTGGATTATACTGTGAAAATGAAGTGCATCTCTAAATGAGATAGGGATAAAGCTATATGAGCAACCAGGTGAATAGTCAGCACCTGTGAAGTTGGCAGGTGTGCTTAGGTGCATGAGAGCAATGTCCGCCTGTTTGGTCCGGCGGTTGTAGTGTTCATTCATGATGATTTGGTCCACCTGGAAGAGCTGCCGGTCCTGGTAGTCAGGCCCATTCTGGGAGTGGAGACCCAGCATAACAACCCAGAAAGACAGGTGGATATTCTTACTGCAGAGGAGTGGACAAGGCAGAGGGGACTGGGTGGAACATCTGTCAGATATTTGCAATGCCTAATCAAACTATTCGGACAACAATGAATAATGAGCAAAACAATACGGTATATATATATACCGGTATACAAAGTGCGTTATGGCGTTGATTAGAAGGTAAGACCGTAACAGATATTCTGTGTTATGGTGTT
>JAGFZM010006635.1:0-11459 GCA_017657215.1 Limnothrissa miodon | reverse complement strand
AGAGGGGGCAGGCCAGGCTCGAGCGGCGTCATCGCTGGCACACTGCGGCAGATAATCCAGATTAGGCAGTCTAAAAAGGGTTGTGTTAATCTGTGCGCCAGCCAGTAATACACAGACCACTGTCAGGACCAATCAGCCACACACACATAATCCCTGTGGCAGGGCAGGACTACACACACACACACACACACACACACACAAGCACTACAAACACACACACACACACACACACACACACAAGCACTCAAAACACACACACACACACAAGCACTCAAAACACACACACACACACACACACAAAAGCACTCAAACATACACACAGACACATGCCCCCCCCCCACACACACACAAACAAATAACACACACTTGCAGTAGCAGTAGCACAGACCCACACAAACAAACACAAACACATGCAACGCACAAATGTATGTGCAGCTACATTCAAGGATGCACGTACATAGCCACCCACATACAAACCAAAATATACACAGAACAACATCCATCCCATCGCCCTGACATTATTCAGATAAACATCAACACACATATAGCCCATACATTTGTTCGTAGGCAAGCAATTCATTTTTTTTTTTTTTTTAGAATTTATATTCACATTAGCATAACAGAAGAATTCTTAAAATGAACAAAAAACAGACATGCTGAATACACTTCAAATAGACCCATAGGTGCAACATAATACCCACATACACATAAAGACTAAAGAGCTCTCACATACTGACTAATAGCCAGATAAACATTTGACTTTGCGATTCAAAAAAGCTTTGTTGTCTGTCCCATGTGACTTTACCTATGAGAGACGAATAGGCACTGCTTGCAGCCACATCATCCAGGCAAAATCAGTGTGTCAGTAGCTGATATATTTACTTAGAGAGACTTTTGATGCCCCTTGAGCTGTAAGGCTTCATTTAAATTAACAAATGCTCTTAACCCACTGATTCTCTGACATAGACTACAACACAGTCTAGCCTTGCAGGGCAAGGGACATGAGCTCTCTGAAATTACAAATCATTTTTGCAATCACATGCAAGAAGTGAAAATTACACCTATTTACACCAGGTTTTAGGTTGAATACACCATTACAGTTTAACTCAAACATCCGAACTGTAGCCATCTCAAATCTGAAACATTGATTCTAACTGTGACAATACTTTGATTGTTCTACAACACACTGTAAAGTAGTATGAGGGATGGTATATGTCTTGTTTTTCAACAGCATCTCTTCTGACTGCTGTTCACCTTTAACCTAGTGATGCTAAAGCACATCCACAAACTAATCTGGGCAACTCATGACATATATATGCCTCTTGCGAAGACACACTGTATATTACATGGTAATGGTAATTGGTCTAAGGTTGAATGTGACAAAAGAAATTACAACAACATAGGTATATAAACCAGTATTTTACCACCTGCTTAGGAGTAACTCAACAAAGGGCCAAGTGGAAAGTAATAAATAAATATCATTACATAGTCACAAATGGCAGTCAATATCAAATTTAGACATTTTTATGATTCTTTGGCAGGTCAGAAAAATGTTTTTCTCCCCACAAACTTAAATTTGGACTGCAATTTGAGCAAATTCTTTCTAAAAAAAAACTACAAAATAAATCGATCTTGTAATTTTGTTTATGGTAAAGGGCAATATTGATCTTCAGAACTATCAATAACCCAGATGTCAAATACCAGTACAGTCTTGGTCACGTTGATTTTGAGGAAAAGGTTGGAGACCCTTGGCCTAAAATGATTACCGCGCCCTCTAGTGGACGTTGATTTTGAGTAAAAGGTTGGAGACCCTTGGCCTAATGATTACCGCTCCCTCTAGTGGACGTGAACGGAACGTCTGGAAAAAGACAATAACATGGAAACTTGGAGATGTAGACGTAACTAACAAAGCATAACATTATCAAAAAATATTATAATAAGTATAATAATTGTTAATTAATATAAACGTAAACGTATGTTGCTGATTATGATTACTTTTTCGTGATTCGTGTAACGCAAGCAGATTCGTGATTCGTGATTTCGTGTAACGCAAGCAGTATGACGTTCTCGAAAACGTCTAATTTAATTCGTTCATATCTCTGACGTATACTCGTAACCCCGGATGTTTTGAGCTACTGCTGCATGGACGACGAATAGTGTGTGTGATTAATTAACTAACGTTACGTCTGTATGTGGAGAGTGTTGTTAAAAGCGTTTTACGTCTTGTGCAAGCATGTTGCCTGACCTAGAAGATGTTTGTCCATTTGTCGAAGACAGTTTTAGTCGTTTTCTGTCACAGAGTAACATGTATGGACTCTGTCAGGCAGGAGGGGAACAAGAATTGTTGGCCGCCACTTTGAAAGGGAAAGTGGTTTGTTTCAGATATCAGGATCTCCAACAGAAAATACGACCTGTCGCCAAGGAAGTGCAGTTTACTTACATTCCAGGTGAACAAAATAGCCCTAGCAGCTTGTAAATTACCTGCTGGAGTTACATAGGCTACAGAATTCACCAAACAATATTGTATTCCTTTATGCATTGCATTCACCAAACCTGACTGTTGCCCTTATTAAGTTACCTTCTCACTTAGTTGATGCAGAAATCGTGTCAATCGACGCCTTCAACAAGACCCACCCAAGTAGGGGACTAGTAGTGGGAATCACGTTCATTAAGGTAACAATAGATCCTATCCAACTACACGTCTTTACTAGAGAATGCACATTAGTGTGGGTAACATTGTCGTCTTCAGTTCAGTTGTGCTCTCAGGTGTCTTTGGATGTGCTCTTTCTCTTGACTCCTATCCTCCTTTTCAGGACTCGGGGGACAAGGCCACACCCTTCCTGAACATATACTGTGACTATGAGCCAGGGTCTGAGTTTAACCTGGAGTCTATCGCTCGTGAGTTTTGTGCATGTGTGTATGTGATCCAAGGTCCTCAACCACAACTCCTATACTTCTGATACATGTATGCCTTTATTTTGCCTGTGGCCTATTGGATGGAGTAAAATCATAATGCTCCTTTAACTTGTTGCAGAAAGCTGTCTGAATCTGGAGTTGCAGTTTACCCCTTTCCAACTGTACCACACAGAGTGAGTATTTTTCACCCTGTCTGGAATGATAAAGAAAGTTATTGAATGTACGTTGCTCTCTGTGTTGTGTGTCTAATTGATTATTGTACGTAGCTCTCTGTGTCTGAGCGATTGTTGAGAAGATACTCTTCTTTTTTTACCAACTACACCAATTGTACATGACATTGGTGGTCTTTGATGCTGTGGAAAGTGATTAGTTTTTCTTCTGTAGAGTACAGTGCAGAGATGGCTGCACTGAAACCGTATTTCTACTCAGTGGCAATGACCAGTGCATCCACCTCTATAAAGAAGTGAGTCTGTCCTTTTCCATGTTGGCTTATCAATACTCATGTATTGCATAAGGATTGTGCTCCATCAGTTGCTCAGTTGTCTGGGTCTGACCTGTTTTTTTTTGCATGCTCTCTGGCAGAATGCTTCTCTCCATCAGTTTGAGGAGCAGCCAGTTGAGAGACTCTTCCCAGAGCTACAGGACCTGCCTAGCAAGTATGTTGAGCCGAATCAAAGAGATTTTTTGTTAGATTTTTTTTTTTTGTTTTGTTTTTGTTAGTGTGTGTAGGCTTATATTATGTGTCTGGTAATGCACATAATGCACCTATATCTGAGTTCTGTTCTCTTTTTGTTTAGTGTTCTGTGGCTCGACACATTGAGTATTCCAGAAGGGCGGCGTCTGTCTGCTTTCGGCTGCCAGAATGGCTGTGTGGGATTGGCTTTGGTCAACCAGGAAGGACCTGGTGAGAGCTCGCCTATTTACAGTGTGTTCCAATTCGCACACTCCCCAAAGTACACTTCCTATCATACAATTCCTATCAAACACTTCACACTACATGAATAGTCTGTGGATTTTCAACATGGTAGTGTTGTTCCAAATGGAATACACTTTGGCCGACTTACCAGAAATGACGTTGGCATCATTTTGCATCATCATGCTGCCTCCCAAAATATGGGTCCGCTTTTTCAATTTTTGAGTTGCAATGAACTAAACACAATATGTAAAACTTACATTTGTGTAGATCTGCGATCACCACATCTGCCACGACACTGGCTTCCACTTCTAACACCATTTCTCAGAGTTTTGAAAAGTTGAGGGGGCCCCTCTTTGCTACGTAACCAAAATGGCATCTGGTGAGTGCGAGAGGTGTCCATCATTGCACACTCCACATTTTGACCGTTTGGAGTGCACCATCCGAGTACTTGCTGCACACTGAGACCCTACTGCTACCCTACTGCCAGTGTGAATGCACCACCCCCTTAAATGAAGAATTCAAAGTGCTGAAGTGTGCGATTTGGAACATACTGTTAGTGTTTTTAGTCCACTTGCAGAGGCGCTGTAGCCTCAAGCAGCCTCTTTTACTTTCACTTCTGAGATGTTTTAAAACAAAAAACTCAATTGTAGATCTGATGCATCAATCAATCAGTCAATTACAGTAATTCAGTATTCATGATATACTTTATCCCTCTGTGGTACAGAGGATATCAGCTAAACCATATGAATCCCATCTAAGCCTTCTGTGTCTGAGTCAGTCTGTGTATGGTATAATTTACTCCTCAGAGATTCTACAGAGTTGGAGACTACAACAAGACAGTCCCATCTCCACAGTGCTGCTCTTCCCTCTCAACACACACACCGACAGCACAGGTGTGTGTGTGTGTGTGTGTGCGCTCACAGCCAACCACGAATGCCTCAGTTTGTGTATTAAATATACTTGATATTTAATTTATATTTGATCATCTGAACTGTTCATCTTTCCAGAGGGGCAGATTGGAGGCTGTAATTTGCTGGTCACCAGCACTATTGAGACGGCTGTGGTGTACAGGTTAGTATACGTCACTTTCACCTGTCCACATGGACAAAAGTGTGTAGGTCTGTGTGCACACTTCATGGATACACATACAAGCAACATTAGTTGCTCTGATTGGCCAAAGCGCTAGTTTGTAGGATCCCACCCCTACAATTGACCCCAGTTTTTCAGTCTGCCCATGATGTTATAGGATGGCTTGTCAAGTTAGCATATGTGTACATTTATGTATATTTTGATGGTGTTTGTGTTTGATAACAGGTGTGTGTGTGTTTCAGGGATGTAGAGGTATGTGGTATGAGCAAGCCCTGCTGTTTAGCTGAAAGCGACCAATGTGACGCTGTGCTTTGTGCGCTCGTCATCGATGTGGACTTTGATGGACAGAAAGAGGTTCTCCTGGGGACATATGGACAGGTACAGCCAGGCAGTTAGTGGGTGGGACCTATTTGTCATTGATTGTTTATTTGACATGTTAAAGCAGCACCAAAGACTTTTTAAAATAATGTTTCCAAAATCGTTTTGGTGGTCCATCAACTCGTAACAAGGTGAACGACACTTGCTGCATTTGCTCTGCGGCCCTCTATCGGCTTTAATGGCACTAAACAAGTTTGCCAAATCGGGTAGCGATCTGTAGTTCAAGTAAAACTAGAACTGACTTGCCTTATGGCAATGCGTCCGTTCCAATCTGAAGAGGGTGCGTTTTCTAAACTCCTTGGTGCTGCTTGAAAGTACACAGGACAACGTTCTAAAACTTGGCCAGTCTCGACTCACTCTACTGCACTGACATACAGTGACGGCTGTAGTGATTGTGGATATGAAAAACTCAGTCACAATGATCTTATTTACAGAGGCAGGGTTGTGCATAAGGCTTTGAGGATCAGACTGATAAAGGATAATGGTTTACTCTAGAAGCCTGGACTATATCTTGCTTCTGTATGTACCAGGAGCTGCTGTGCTATAAGTTCCACCAGCCAGAGACGGGAGGAGTAGGCAACTTCCAGTTGCTGTGGCGACGGAGCTTCAAGAGTCCTCTGCTGTCCGTCATCTACCTGGACCTGACAGGAGACGGCCTCAAGGAGCTGGCCGTGCTCACACTGAAGGGCCTGCACATATTACAGGTAACGCTCTCCACTGGGGGGGGGTTCATATGTGGATAGACACAAACGGTGAATTACATCTCACTCTGGTGCAGGACAATAAGGGCGTACTCGAACTAGGCGGCATTCCGTACCATACCTGAGTACACTTGACCTCTGAAGTCTGGTTTGTGAGTGCTGCGTTCCGTACCGGGTTACGGTTCACGAGTAAGCTTGGGAGAGGTGGACTTAGGTACAGTTTAGCTGGACTCGGGCGCGGTACACATGTAGCGTAATCGCAAGCGTAATCGAGCACAGAGAATCACTAATGAGGGAATAAACACTAACATTCCATTTCATCTCTTAGAACATTTGGAGTGCCCAGTTGTTATAGTAACAAAAACACGCTAAATGTAAAGATTCCAGAACACAGCAACTAGACCGTGCCCAGATACGGTTCGATATGTGTAGAGTGAGTGCGAACCAGGAACCAGAGACAACTGTACTCCGGCACGGTACGGATAGTGTGAGTACGCCCTAAAAGTAGTCAGATGCACAGCATCTGTCACCTATAGTTAGACAATTTTTTTTTTTTTTAAATGTTTGAGTCTTTTGGTTAATTTAAATATAAATATTTAATTTACATATTTTGATGACTTGGGACAGATGCAGTAGAATAAAACTGTCTCACTTCACTGACTCTCTCTAATTTCTCATTATCCTCTCATTGCACTGAGGAATGACCTCATTCATTTTCATCTTTGCTGGTGATGTATGTAATATAAGCATCTGTACCTAAGCATTACATACGTCTCCCTCTGTGTCCTCGTCCTTGTTTTCTCTCTCTACATCTACCAGCATAGCCTGAGCAGCGCAGCTGAGCTGGTGCTGCAGCGTTTGACCAGCAGGGTGGCAGCACTGCGAGCAGCAACCAGTGACTCCACTACACAGCCTACAAGTGAGGGGGAGCAGGAACAGAAACAGGAAGAGACTAGTGAAGATAAGAGTACTACTGCCACCACAACCACAACATAGGGATGCAAACCACTGTGGCATATTGGTGATCATGGAACCTCTGCAATGGTTTACAGTACTGGAGACATAGTGTACTACTGTTTCAGATTGGTGGAGCTGTGGTGGGCTACTGGTTTAAAGTGCTGTGGACATAGTGTACTACTGTTTCATATTGCTGGAGCTGTAGTGGACTACATGTTTTGAGTGCTGGATCTGTAATGTACTACCAGTTTACACTGCTGGAGATGAACTACTGGTACTCCAGGTTAGGACTGATGCAATTCAAAGAAAATTCATAGGAGCCTGGCTCCTATATACAGTATAATATATTTTACTGTGCATAGCATACTTCCCCCCACCAGAAGCCAATGGCCTGCTGAGAAGAAACCAGATTTGAATCTGTGATGGATGTAGAATGATTTGAACATGTTAGGATGAGGAAGGCTCTGTATGTTGCTCTTGAAGTAATGAAGAAAACAACTTCTTCTGTGCTCCTTTAAGTGCTGGTGTTATAGCCAACCAACTGGAAGTGACTTCAAACATAGCTTATACTTTCTCATTGGTTGAGTACTAACTGCACTGCACTAACCAGGTGCCCTTAAGATGAAGTGTGGTAGGGAAAGCCTCCTCACATCTCCAAGGACTGGACTGGTCAATATCTTTGACTGAAACCAAGTATGGCCTTGCTGTGGAGACTGATGTGTTGCATTTGATCATGACAGTCATTCACATTAAATTAGCCAATATTAATGTTGTGTGTTATATAATTGATTGCTTACATGTTTAATGTTTGTGTGTGCAAGTAAATGACAAAACTTGGACAAAAAAGACAAACAATACCTTGTGTTTTTATTTTTTTCATTACTTCATTCAACACTACAATTACATATGCAACAAAGTTACAATACAGACATCTTCATCACAGATCCATTTGCCCATATGCCCATGTTATTATCCTAAATAATTTTCATAAATAAGTTATTCAAATATAGGATTATGGATATTGATGCTGAATTTCAAACCATGGACGGACTGGAAAGCAGTCTATAGTTACTTTCACATTTATGTGAAATGATGCCCAAATCACACAGTCTACATTCAGTTTTTAAGATCACTTACAGCCCTCTGGAAGAAACTCACTGATGTGTTCTCTTATGTGATTCTCTCATCCAGGCCATATCCGCTGTATAGTCTCTAGAAGAGTTTTGGTTCTGCTGTGTTTTATTCGTGGTCTATCAGTGGCAAGTTGTGATGTCTTTGACCTTCTATGTTTTGTCTTGAGTCAGGAACTAAAGTCTTCTCAGTGCAGTGCCTGGGCTCTAGTGTTTGTATTGGACTTTCTACTCCTGTTTTGCTATGTTGAGTTGTTGAGTTTATCATTCTTTAGTCTTTGTGTTTTCACGGTAGTAGTGTGAATAGGATTTCTTTTTTTTCCAGCGCAGTTTGATAAATGATTGCTGATCTTTTCTTTAACCTCGTCTTTGTGAGTAGTTTTCCATCGAGCATTTACAGTTTAATGTGTGTAGTCTAGTCTTGTGCATGGTCTTCAGTTTTTTATGTCTCTGTCGGTGTCATCCAGTGCCATGTCCGATCTTTCCTTGCTGGGTCAGCCGGTCAATCCTTCCCAGTGGGAACGCTCCCGTCGCGTCTCCACTATCCAGTCGATGAACTCGCTGATGCGGACGTAGACTGCGGGGCGGTTGGGCCGTGCGCACCCCACCCCAAACGAGGTGGCCCCCACCAGCACCCACCGCCCATCTTCCTCACACATTAGAGGGCCCCCAGAGTCCCCCTGGGAGCGAGAGGAAACTCATCACACACACACACACACACACACACCAATGGCTATAGAAACCTAAGTGTGTCCCACTTCACTGTAGGGAGTCAGTCATTTTTGCATCTCTCATGTTATCTCTATACCTAATACTGAACTTAATAACACGCTCCTTGTTAATGTGTGGGAATAGTGCTACTGGCCTCAATGTTGCCTTTCTCCACACCATTCCATAACCTTGATACTGTATAGCCATCTCCATTCTGTGCAGCCCTTGTGTATATAGACAAACATGTCTAGACATGTATAAAGACAACTAAAAACAACACTGTTGGAACACTTACTATATGTTATGTTATGTCTTGTCTTGTTATATCCTGTATGTTATCTAAGTATAATGCCCTAAGCCTACTTGCACTTTTTTACTTAACATTACCTTATTGTTTAGAACTGTTTTGTTGTGCATCTGCACTTTATTGTTGTCAACGTCTACGCATGGGACAAGTGTGAAACGTAATTTCGATTCCTTTGTATGTGAAGTGAAGAAGTTGACAAATAAAACTGACTTTGACTTTGACTTAAGAGAGAGACAGAGATTGATTTTTCAACGAAACAGCACCACTTATGAAGACGTTTGGTTCAAGGCTTTTCACAGCACCAAACGCCATCAGTGGCAGATAAAACAAAGTCCTACCTGGCAGGTGTCTATTCCTCCTTCAGGGTACCCTGCACACACCATCTGGGCTGTGAGGTTGTACTCTGGCAGCTGCTCCTGGCACAGGGTCTGGTCCACTAATGGTACCTCTGCCTGCTGCAGAACATCAGCCACGGAACCTGAGACAGAACCAAGAGGATGTGTTTAACAGATCAGGTTTTTTTTTTTGTTGTTGTAGTCAGTGCGGGTACATGCAAAGACAATTGTTTTAAAGCAAAATTTTGAAATATCTTTGTTTACATGCCAGAGGAAATATTTATTCTTTGATTACAATTCAATTCAATTCAATTTTATTTATATTGCACATTTTTACAAAAGACATGTCACAAAGCGCTTCACACAAGAGGCCCAATGAGCAACAGGGGCAAGGAAAAACTCCCTAGCAGTGTTTTTTGTTTTTACTTGTTATGGTAGAGGAAGAAACCTTGGGCAGTTCCGACGGCTCAAGGGGCTAACCCAACTGCCTAGGGCAGGTTTTCAGTCTCTCAGATGGTGAGTAGTCCACTATTATTCCATTAGATACACATTACAAGAAAATTTGGGTAAATAAAGTAAAGTAATATAGGAGTCCCATTAGAATCCCAGGATATAGTCCCATGTCATTAGGCGCAGTCAATCCAGGGGCCAGCTAGAGGCTGTATCAATCATGTCAGGGTCATCTGTGAAGCTGAAGGCAGACCACCCAGGAAGCCAGAGATGCAGGATCACATTACACTGACCTCTACAATTTTGTGTTCTATACGGTATTTAGTTATAGGCAACCGGACTTCTTTTTGGTGCTTGCATTTAATCTGTAAACTTTTCAGGAATACGAGGAGATACCTGGACTGTGGGTGGAACTGTGAACTGTAGACTATGGCAGTCATCATGTGGCAATGAGGCACATGAATCACCCATTGGCATCATTAATGTGTAAGATTGGAGTTGGACTGGTCATTATTATCACAGTATCTACAGGCTCTTAGCTGCTTCAATGTTAGTGAGCAGCTACATTTCCAGGAATGGGATCTTAAGGCATGATCGCATAAAGCAGATTGATGATAATGGAGGAATAATGAATAATGATCAAAATCAGATTTTTCTAATTACATGAAAATTCATAATCAAAGTAAGGCGAAAAACTGATTCTATACAATAATAATTGATTATTTGTTCACACTGATTGGTGTTCAGCTCGGTTTGACTGGACTGGACCCACCTCCTTCCTCTAGTCGCCCCCAGCCAGCAATGACACATTTCCTGCCAGTCTCAAACCTCTGCTGTTGGTAGGGTAGACACAGAGGCTGCACAAAATCTAGAAGAGGAAGATGCATGTTTGAGAAGTCAGAAACACCTCCCACCCCAACACACACACACACACACACACACATATATATATATATATATATATATATATACATACATACACACACACACACCTCTTTTGTTACATGGTGGGCTTATTATTTTTTAATCTCACTGTAATCTTGGAATTAATCTAGAGTAAAATGGATTCTGCCAAAGGCATTCTGAATATGTGTGCTATATATTTAAAATTGTGGATTATACTGTGAATATGAAGTGCATCTCTAAATGAGATAGGGATAAAGCTATATGAGCAACCAGGTGAATAGTCAGCACCTGTGAAGTTGGCAGGTGTGCTTAGGTGCATGAGAGCGATGTCCGCCTGTTTGGTCCGGCGGTTGTAGTGTTCATTCATGATGATTTGGTCCACCTGGAAGAGCTGCCGGTCCTGGTAGTCAGGCCCATTCTGGGAGTGGAGACCCAGCATAACAACCCAGAAAGACAGGTGGATATTCTTACTGCAGAGGAGTGGACAAGGCAGAGGGGACTGGGTGGAACATCTGTCAGATATTTGCAATGCCTAATCAAACTATTCGGACAACAATGAATAATGAGCAAAACAATACGGTATATATATATACCGGTATACAAAGTGCGTTATGGCGTTGATTAGAAGGTAAGACCGTAACAGATATTCTGTGTTATGGTGTT
>JAGFZM010006634.1:0-18107 GCA_017657215.1 Limnothrissa miodon | reverse complement strand
ATTTCTTCCATCTGTGCCTGTTCTGCATACCTACTGAACCTATCTGTGTCACTCCTGATTATCGGAACTGGACACACGTGATGAGCAGATCCACAGGCCTGGGCGCGCTACAAGACTCTAGCTTTAATTAGGGAGCAGGGACATGCCGGCCACAGGTGGCCACTATAAGGGACGTGCAAGGGTGCCATGAGCGTGTGAGGTTGACAGTGAGCTAATAAGAAAAAAAAGCCCCCAAACTATCCATTATTATATACTATTATTATTATTATTATTATTATTATTATTACTGTCTATCTATTGTATCTTTGAAGGGTGCGTCATTTGGGAAGAAGCCAGTTTCACAGGAGTTGTTTATAATTATTTATTATTTGTTCCAAATGGGATGATGAGAGAAATTGATGACTGGAGGTTAAGGGCCTGTAAAGTATCTGTCTTTTTCAGGTGTAATGAAACACTTAAGACATATTTCAACAAGACTTTAACCCATTTTTGGCGCCGTGTACAGTTAAAACTCAAGTTACCATCTGATGCATTGTACCAGAGTTACCCTCATATGGGACCAGAACAATCTGCAGGTGGGGCCAGTTTGCAAGCTCTGCTCAGTCCTCACCTTATTGACCCCTCCGATGGCCTTGCAGAGATGTCATCAGTCTTAGACCACCTGTCAGAGATGGAATGAGCCAATCAGCACGGGGAAGGAGGGTGTAAAACTGCTGAGCTTTTTTTATAGCAGATTAACATGGGTAAAGATGGTGTATATTGCCTCAGAAGGAGTTTCTCTGCAGTGCAACATCTTCCACTTGAGATATTTCTAACTGAGAATCTTTAATTCTTCTTAAAGGGGGAGTCTGCGTTCATGGGGAGGAAGTTCGCAGTTTCTTCAGAGTTTGTAAAATCTAAACTCAAATATTTGATTTTATTCATAAAAACATAGGCCTACATGGAACCGTCACAGCCCTTGGCCATGTCTCTCTCTCTCTATGCACTGCTTCTAGTAGACAGGTAAAGCAGGATCTTGGACTTATGACTGGTCTCAATGCCATTTTTGCTTTCTCCGTCTCGTCTCGTCTCGTCCTCGAAAGGAAAAATACTCTGTCTCAACTTAATCTTTCCCCTTCAAAGACTCTGTGTTGACTGTGTTTTGTCATCCCAGTCACTTCAGTACCCAGGAAATACTCTGAACAAACGTGGCCACATTTCATTAAACATGAATATTAATGGCTGGTGCTCTTGGTTAGAGACTTTATACAAGAATAGGTCAGCGAAAGAGGCCCACACAACCTAGTACATGGTAACATAGTAACAGAACAAAGCATTTGGCTGAAGATCAATCAGCCACATCAATTATCATTTCAAATCAGGATTTATGGTTAATTGTTTCTTTTCTGTTTGATGTCTGTGAATTGTAGCTTTGGAATGCTCAATGCATGTTTTTTGTATATAGCTAAACATGTCTCCACCAGAGGTTTGTTTTCAATCTTTGTCTGTTTCTATCTTTGTTTTACTGTAAAAGCTATAGATTTAAGCCTGAACACACATTTGAGACACACACACACACACACACACACACATAGGTTGAAGTTATTCAACACATGCATAACTCTCGCTTTTACACACACACACACACTCACACAAACACACATACACATGCACTCACACACACATATATACACACACACACACACACAGAGACCAACCAACATACATAAACACACACACAGACACACACATCCCCCCACCCCCCAACTGACACACACACACACACACACTCACACACGCGGCCTGTGGTTTCTCGGCCCTGGTCACATTGCATGCGTGTATTGAGGTCAGGGTAGGATTAGGGTGTACTCTGCAGCAGCAGCAGAGAGGAGGAGGAAGAGGAGTGTGTGTGTGTGTGTGTGTGTGTGTGAGGGGTGTGATGGAGGTTGGATGGGTGGGGGTGGTGGTGGGTGAAGGGACAGAGGGACCAATTCAACTCATCTCCGGCAGAGAGATGGACAGAGGAGACTATGAAGAGAAGTGCTCTTATGTGAGCACTCTCCATTTGCACATATCCCCCCCTTCCCCAGCCTATGATGCAAAATGGAGGGCTGCAGTATATAGTGTCCAAGTGTCTAATATGTACAAGTATTGTACACTGAAAAGAATTACTAGTGAGTCTGTTCCTAGGGAATGAGTGAGTTCTCAATCTCTCTGTGTTTTAGTTGGCAAGAAAATTTCAATTTTTGTTTTTGCAAAATGCATGTAATGCTTCTTAAAAACACTATTACAGCAAAAGTCTTTTCTAACACTCGTGGGTTTGAAGCCTTAAGACACTGATAAGGGGATTTGTGGAAGAAGAAATAGAAATAGAATAGAATAGAAATCAGTATAAAAATGCAAAACATACTATTGCTATTCCCTGATAGCATGATGTAATTGATGTAAAGAAAGATAATCCCTTGCTGTGCTGTAAATGATTTATAGAAATGATTATTAAATTATGTATTGTTTGCTTGGTATTAATGCTAAATACCTATGAAGGCTAACATATAATCTAATCTGTATGCATTCTATATGAACACATTGATTAAATACAGACTTGAGCTATAGAGGATCCCTAAAAGAAAAACAATAACACAACACTTGAAAAGAAATGGTGACTTTGTTTCTGTTTTTGTTGAAAGGTTTACAGTTCAAGTCTGACTTACAAGCTCAGCCAACAGCATAGCTGTAGTAGTCACAACCATTTAGAGTACAGACTGGTGACTGAAGGGTGGCTGGTTCTGTCCCTAACTGGTTGGAAAACATATTTGAGAAAAATTACAAAGTACTCTTCTCAAAAACTACTCAGAGTATTAATTACTTTTGAACCAGTGGATGTTTTTTTGAGGTGTCAATAGCAGGCCTTCGATTCGATTCACCAGTATAAAAAATCTATGTTCCAAGCACATTTCCCAGATGAACAAGGTATAGAAAGGCCTTTTTTCTGTAAATAAATGTCAACATTTGCTTGTGGAACATGTTTGTTTGCAGCTCTCAACGTCAGGTCTGGTAACTTGGCTTTGTTTCATAGTCGTTTTCATAGTTGACAGTTTTGTCTTCTGTCTCCATTTTGGCTTTTTATCTCGAAATGTTCATAATTTAGTTCGTACTCCATTGTGAAGTAGCCAACCATCAGACACCTGTGCTGCGCCTCTTGCTGGGAGTTCAACGTTATTCTTTTTAGTTTACACAGTCGCGTTTGCACATCCATATTGGCTGTAAAGTTTGAATATTACTATAATTCAAATTGTGGGCATAGGCTACTCAGGAGCGACTTTTGAATTTTATAAGTAGTGAATTAGATTACATGGTGTAAATCAGGGGTCTTCAACCGGGGGTCCGCGACCCCTAGGGGGTCCGCGACCCCTAGGGGGTCCGCGGAGGTACTGCAGGGGGTCCGCAAAAATATTTCGTCTGAGGCATTTTTTTTCTCTTCCAAAAAATAAAAATTGTCATAGTTAACATAATGTTCAAAAGAAAATTGCTTCATATTCGTTTTTAAATAACACATTGTAGGCTACCCATGAATCATGCATGTGATCACGTGATCCCTGTGTAACATTTTGCTAACCTATGCCAAAACACATAGCATTCATAAATGTACAAATACAGGTCACCACTTCAGCCTGAGCCTGATGTGACACTGCCTCGCAAATTCCGTCCGTCCTAGAATAGAGAAGCTCTGTTCCACTCACCAGGTTCAGTGCTCTCACTAGGACCTGGTAGCTGATCAGTTATCTTTAATTCTTCGTCCCACTAGGCCTCTAAAAAAATGTGAAATGTGTCTCTTTTTTTTTATTTGAGTTGGATCATCGCGATTAAAGAACACTTCCCCCCGTGCGTTTTAGTTAAATAGCTTCGTATTCAGCAAACTCGTTCTTTTCATTCCGGGAGATAAATTACGTTTGATTTGTCTGTTCAGTGTCGGGACTGATGGACCCTGAACTTTGCGGGGTATTTGTTCTGTGTGATGTTTTGCTTTGTTTTTTTTTTTTTTTATGAGAGTCTGCGGTCTTTGCGCTTCAAGGCGTTCTGCGCGAATTCATTCATCCAACGTTCCATCACAATAAAACGATAACGATAATCTCATGTGTTTGTGTTTCCTTCTGAAAGACAAAGTTATTTTACACAAGAGGAAGATCGGCTTTCTGTCTTTATCAGTTTGAGCTAATTAAGCTTTGCCTGAATTTAGCTGAATATATCCAGCTAGTTAACCCTTGTGACATTCATTCTGTTATAGGGCGAATTTATGCAACTATGTAAAGAAACGAGTTTAGAATGTGTGTGTTCGTGTGTGTGCGTGCATGCATGTAGGCACTCGACTGACGGTCCAAATGACGGCAGGATTTGAGGTGGGCCAGGTGTGTATGGAGTAAGATAGCTGTCAAAAAGTTTCTTTTCTCAACAAGTAATGCCTGTGAATGGGGCGATGACGTATTTTGACAGTTGAGTAACGTGTTCAAAGTGGTATCCATAATATTGAGAGGCGTATTGAAATTTTGATTTTGTACTTGTAATTTTTGAGTTTTTAATTTTTTTCCATCCGTATTCTGGTGGATAACATACACACACTTTATTTTATGCATGACTGAACTCATTTGAGAAGTCTCAAATGTTTATTTTATGCACAACTAAATACGCACGTGTATCAAATATATGGACACGAATATTTTGACAGCTATCTTACCCCACAGATGTGGGGGTCCGTGCTCAGTCGCTCTCACAGCCAAGGGGTCCTTGAGCTGAAAAAGGTTGAAGACCCCTGGTGTAAATTGTACTCAAGTATGAGTAAAATTACACAAAGTACAAGTAGCCTACCCAAAAAATCAACTTAATTATAATGTGAGTATTTGTGGTGGTGGAGGTGGTGTTGGCTTGTTATACATCATACCTTAGTTATGCTGCTATAGTTTAATGCCGCCACAATCCACCCATCTGTTAACCCGTACAGTTTTCACTATTCTTTCTCCTCCTCTCTTTTCCTCTCCACTTACTTCTCTCTCTTCACTTAGCCAACATCTGTATATGGTTTCACATGCAACATAACTCACATTCTCTGAAATCTGATGGAGACTGTTCTAACTCATCTCCTCTCTGATTTTCCATGCCATTACCACCCTGCCTTGAGTCATCACTGCCTTCCACTGCCTGCGCCTGCACCTCATGGATTCTCCTGGGACCTTCTTCCAACGTGATCCGGCGGCACTCCTGAATGGTCCTCAACCCACTCCACTGTCCATGCCACTGCCTCCCTGCTGAGCGTCACCCCTGCCTTCCACTGCCTGATCCTGCATCTCTGGCTTCCTGGGCGTTCTGCCTTCAGCTTCACAGATGACCCTGACATGATTGATACAGCCTCTAGCTGGCCCCTGGCTTGACTGCGCCTAATGACATGGGACTATATCCTGGGATTCTAATGGGACTCCTATATTACTTTACTTTATTTACCAAAATTTTCTTGTAATGTGTATCTAATGGTATAATAGTGGACTAATAGTGGAGCCGTCGGAACTGCCCAAGGCCCAAGTAAAAACAAAAAACGCTGCTAGGGAGTTTTTCCTTGCCCCTGTTGCTCATTGGGCCTCTTGTGTTAAGCGCTTTGCGACATGCCTTTTGTAAAAATGCGCTATATAAATAAAATTGAATTTAATTGAATTTAATTGAATTGTAATTCATTCCTTCCACCCCTTATCACCAATGCTTCCCAGGCATTACAGCAATGGCCAGCCCAGCTGTCTGGTACCTGTGGGTTATTACTATGGTGGATGGTTAATGTGCATCCCCCCCAATATCTATTATGTTTTTCCATTGGACATTCAATCAGAATGGAAAGGTTTGTCACCATTAAACTGTTACTGTTAACTAAAGAGCTTTGCCCTCTCTCTGTGAGAACAAAGAAAACATATTTCACCAGGACATATTGTATACCAGGTATAACTTGGACATTTTTTCATTCAGACAGAGTAAGACAGACAGACTGATAGACAGACAGACAGATAGATAGATAGATAGATAGATAGATAGATAGATAGATAAATGTAACAACTCTTCTGGGTATTCTGGTTAAGTTCGGTCTTGAAGACCTTGACCCCTTTTACAGGTTGTCTAAAATGCAATAAAGTGGTTGATGATTGTTCCTATCCTATTTGGGAAATGTGGAATCGCCTCTGCCTGCTTCAAAATGGTTAGCAATGGGCATTTGTTGTTTCTATCCTTAGAACACTGGTTTTGAGAAAGTGCTACTCACTGAGTGGTTAGTGGTGTTAGTTGATGTTGCAACCCAAGTATTGCAGTGAAATACAGTTTCTGTCATGTTTTATTTGCCCCCAAGTCCCATAGGTTTCTATTAGAAGACTCTTTGTTCCTTAGTATGAACAAGTGCCAAATAAAACATGATAAAAGCTTTATTTCGCTACGATACATGTTTTGGAACATCAGTGAGCACTACTAACCACTCGGTGATTTGCACTTTTTTAGTGTTTTAATAATGATAACCCATTTTGAAGCAGGCAATGGCAATTCTACATTTCCCAAATAGCCAAGACAGGAACAATCATCAAAATTTCAGTGTCAACCACTTTATTGCATTTTAGACAATCTGTGAAAAGGGCTCAAAGTGTTAAAAACTGAACTATACCTTTAACTCTTTCCAGGTGCCCTGATTGAGAACAGTATGAAGGGGCCTGCTCTGGCAGAATTTGTTGTCGTTCTCTTCCTCCAGGTATTGTTGCTAACGTTGTGTTGTTTATTTTCCCTAGACAGACTTTACACTGCTTTCCACACCACACATCTTCATTTTTTTTCTTCATAATGGAGGGTTATGGTTATAATGGATTCATAATCCTTTAGAACTGAAGAAACTTTGAACTTGGCCAATAACATCTGATTCTGATTCTGAAATCAGTTCATTCATTGTTAGTCCTGTACAATAAGGCGTAATGTTATCATATAAGCATTTACATTTCACAAAGCCTTATACATTTCTTAGCCTTATACATAAACATACCATTTTACTTGTCTGTAATGGTGATCTATTTAAGTTTAATGAGTAACAATAGGTTTATCTCACTTTAGGCTTATCTATTGAGCAAAACTTTAACTTTATTAGGCATGACGAATTAGACATATAAAAGGACAATCAAAGGACAAACAAATGGAAGCTTTACTGTAAAATGTTTTGTGACACTTCAAGTTGTAAAAGCTTAAATTATAACAGTAATACCTTAGGAGTACAGTTATCGGAATGTATAAACAGTCATGAATACTAATGTTATTACTGTAATTATAAGGCTTTATGAAAACATTATAACCCTTTGCATGTTGCCTCCTTTGCATGTTGCATGTTGATAGATAGGTAGATAAGTAGATAGATAGATAGATAGATAGATAGATAGACAGATAGAGGAGAGGAGAGATGTAAGGCTGGGGGAGGGAAAGGGGGTGATGTAAGCTGCTGTAAGTCCTTTAGGGTATATCAGAGGGGGTGTAAGAGGATTGCACTGGTCTCTGGGTCATCAGCAAAAATAACCTCCACCCTTGCCACATGGGGTGGAGCCATGCTCACAGCCTATTAGACAACAATATGGCTGACCAGACGTTTCCACGGCAACGCATCTAGGCCCCACCCATGCTCTCTTGTAGTCAGCTATTTCCTAATTAAGGGTGACTGACTGTTCCACACCTTTATTACCTCAGTCTGAGTGGTTGTGGAAGTTGACAGCAATTGCAGTTGGTTTCTACTTGATGTCCTTGGAAGAAAACAAACTTTTCGCATTAGCCAAAAATTGTACTTCATTAAAAAAGACCTGCCATTCAGGAATGGAAAACTAAAATTCACTCAAATTTTGATTTTTGTCAGTCGTCAATGAGATATGTTGCCTACAAATCCTTTCCTCGAGTTTTAAAAAGTTGTGGATTAAATCCTCAGGCTTCTGAAGTCTTCTGCGGTCGACTTGGTTGCCCTAGGTTTGCTGAGGTGAGAGGGCACAGGGTGGTTAAGCCAGCCAGGGATGTCATGCTGTTCCTGCTTGTAAACACACCAGTTGCGATACACACGTGCTTGACATTTAGGTCCGAACAGCGATCACCCAGCGAGTCCCAAAGTCTCTGGTTTTCCCTCCTCAGTGACCTGCACTACAACAGATCCATTCGCTCCACCATGGGTCATTACCAAGGACAGAACCTGAAATATCTATACGACATATCTATAAATATCTATCTTTACATTTACATACACACATTTCCAAAGCAACTTACATCATAATACAACTAAGCATCAATTAGTGAGCTCTCTAGGTAATAGACCCATGAGCAGTGAAGTTGCGTGAGGTGGGACAGGTGTATGAATCCACAACCAGCTAACAAAAATATATCTGCCCAAACTGACACTGCGAAGAGAGTGGTTGTAATGTGGAGCTTGTTGGATAGAAGCATTCTTCCCCCCATTCTTGTCCTCCAAGGCCGCACTGCAGGATATGTTTCACTTTTTTATCCTCTGCATTAAAAGCCTCAGGTCCTACAGCAACACATACAGATACAGCCACGTTGGCTGACGTAATAAAACACCCACAACAAGCAACTCAGAATTTACTGCAGCAACGACTTAACTTTAATGATTACGTAATCAACTGAAATAAAAACATAATACATACATAATGTTTCCAGAAATAACTTAAATGAATAACAAATAACGATCAGCTAAAAGCACAACACACAAACTCCTAAAACCTCCCAGGAAAGACAGGAAGTGTGTGAGAAAAAAACATGGCAGACTGACAACAAAGCCTCGTGAACAGACAACCCCTGCACCCTAGCCCACCCTCTGTGTGCGTGTGTGTGTGTGTTTACAGTGGTCTTGAGCATATATATTTGTCTAGTATACGAAAGTAACGAATGTATGCGTTCATGTTTTATATTTCACCTACTCTGGTACATAACGGTGGGTATTTCAAGTGTGTGTGTGTGTGTGTGTGTGTGTGTGTGTGTGAAAGAGAGAGACAGTCAAAGATTTATGTTGGGTGCAGGTAGAAGTTGCAGCAGGTGTAGTCTAGAGCTATTATCCCTTCAGGATGGCCTCTCAGACGAGTGCCATCTTCTGTCCAAAAGATTTGGAGGACTCAAAATGGCCGCCGCCCCTCGGCCTCCCCCTCTCAAAGTTGACTGTTTGCTTAAATGATACATGAGATCCTGTCCTGTAGCAGTTATTTCACTTATGGGTTTGTTAACAGTTTCATTATCAAATCGATCCCTCAAGCCATGTCTTCATTTCTTCACTCTTCTCTTTTCTATTTCTCGCACATCTTTTTATCATTCTTCTTCTCTTCCTCTCTACTCTTCGCTTGTTCCTTGGTTTTTCTTCTCTTTTCTTTTTCTCTTTTTTTTTTTTTTGCTCTTGATTTCATTTCTCCCCGACTGGTGTTGTTATCCCTCTACAGCACCTGAAACTTGTGGTCCAGGCAGTCCACGGTGCTGAAGTTGAGTTTCCAGGCCTGCTGGTCCTTGTAGTCCAGGCAGTCTACGGAGCTGAAGCCCAGCGAGGACGCACCGTAGCCCTGGGAGGAGAGCGACGGTGACTGGCTGAGCGAGCCACTCATGGATGGCACGGTGAGAGGGCTGAGGGCTCCACCGCCACTGGACAGCTGGGAGGTCATGGGGGACAGGTAGGGGCTGCAGTCCAGGCCGCTGAAGTAGGGCGAGGAGCCGTAGCCCTGGCTGTAGGTGGTGGGCTGGCCGTAGCTCATGGGGTACGGCGCCGGCCGCTGCATGCAGGGCGTGGTGGAGCTGCACAGCGGGTCGGACAGGGGCGACAGCGAAGTGGGGCTCCAGACGGACACGGCTGCCGCACCTGCGCTGGCACTGGGCACCACGGTAGGCGCAGGAGGGGGCGCCACCTGGGCACTGGCGCCAGGGTCAGCGGTCAGCTCCGGGGGAGGGGAGGACTTCTTCTTGGGTGGGCGGGGCTTAGGCTGCCCGCTGGACTGCTGCTGTTGCTGACGGCACTTAGCCCTGCGGTTTTTGAACCATACCTGTGAGAGAGAAGGATGGGAGCAATAGGGAGAAAAAGATAGATAGATAGATAGATAGATAGATAGATAGATAGATAGATTGAGAGAAAGAGTGAGAGCGAGAGTGAGAGAGAGAAAGGGAGAGTGTGTGAAAGTGCGTGATGGAGAAAAGGTGATTAGAGAGATGTATTTTTGTAACTGCAATTGATTAAAAAAATGTGTGCATGCTTTGTGTGTGTGTGTGTGTGTGTGTGTGTGTGTGTGTGTGTATGTGAGTGCACACAACAACTATGCTGCACTAGTGCTGACCACACTACCTGGCTTTACACAATCCAGCTCCAGTCATCTCAGTGTGTCACCAGTGAGTCAAACGAGTCTCTCCATAGAAAACCCCCTTTTAAACGTTCTGGTTTATCCTATACGTGTAAAAAGTGCTATATTTCCTATAGTCCTAGAGCTTGGAGAGGAGAGGCAACTCACATAGATCTATGGTTAGATATCACCCGTAATACTGCACAGGCCTGTCTGTTATCTTATCATATATAGCCATTTAGAAAAAGATTCCCATCAGACAAGACCAGCTCTTGTTTAAGATGTATCCCAGCTCTTATGCATTTTCTTTAGGATCGAACTTTTATCTGTAAATCCATCTCTGCTCTTAAGCAACAATGTTTTTTGAGAAAGGGTCTTGAGAAGGACATCCATTTGTACGGCTGCCTGGAATTTTCTTATTGCTCCTGTCTACGTGTATCAACATATATTTATAATTGTTTTTTTTACCCATTTTCTTTGCACATATCTAATAGATTCCAGAAAATACCATTATTTTGAAAATGTCCACTTTGAAGGCCATTTTGTAAAAATATCTTTTAAAATACTGTTTTCATCCATTAGCAGGGCCAGGGGCATCGTAGTGGGGGGGGAGGGGGGGTTTTACCAGGGTCCTAGGTAGAGAGAGGGCCCTATAATGTTATTTTCCTTCAAAGATTAATATGATTTAAAGATTTAAAATAATGTGTGCACAGCGTGTGCATAGGGCCCAGAAATTGGTGCCACACCCTTGAGCAGGACCTTTGTCTTGCTGTCTGTTAATACTCGATTCAAGAACAGGCTTTAGTGAACAACCTGGGAAAATAAACAAGCAATAGGTCTCTTCCTTCAATAGGTCTCAAAACCTCAAAATCTGTTTTTGGCCCTATTTGTGTCCAATGTCCCATCATAAAGATGACAACTTCAAAACTTTTTTGCCCACTAAATCCACAATATTACATTCCATAGATTTTTTTTAGTTACTGTATGGCTAATTATGTGGTTTATGTGTTGCTGTATTTTGAATTTACAATTTATTTTTCAATAAATAAAGACAATTACAATATAAAAAGGAAAATGTTTTCTTGTTTTTAGTTCCCCCCCTTTCAAAGGTTTATTCTCTACAAGTGAGGACTGCCCAACACTTAGAACTAAGATCCCAGAGGAAGTAACTGTCTGAACAGAAGGGTCATAAGGCTTCATTTCCAAACCAAAAAAAACCAAACATATTCTGACTACTGATTTGAGATTAAGATCACCCTCCACTTCCTATTTTGTCTTCCATGTTAAGCATGTAGGCCTGTCTATGTGACAGATTTGACATATCAAATGTCTTGTCCTCCTCTCCCTGCTCCTAGTGAGCACAATGGAAATAAGCCAGTAGACTTTAATGCGCTATCCCTGGCTATCTATTTTAAGTATGACACTGAGGTTCCGTTAGTGTTTAGAAGGTCAGTCAGTCAATAGGCTATGTTCGCCACAGATCTTTTGTTGAACCAGGGGTTGCAGCATGCATGTGTGTCTGTGTGCGCCTGTATGTGTGTGTGTGTGTGTGTGTGTGTGTGTGTGTGTGGTTGTGTTTCTGAGTGTGTGTTTGTTCGTTTGTTTGTGTGTGTGTGTGTGTGTCTTTACCTGAACTCTGGACTCTGGCAGGTTGATTTTGAGGGCCACCTCCTCTCTCATGAAGATGTCTGGGTAGCGTGTCTTGGTGAAGAGGGCTTCCAGGATGTCCAGCTGAGTCCGTGTAAATGTGGTGCGTTCCCGACGCTGTTTACGAGGGGTGGCTGGGGACCAATGAAGAGCAAAACAAAAACATTAATATGATGATGTGACTATAGTCAATAGTACAGAAAACATGGATGGACATCTAATAAATTAGGAAGCAAACTTGTCAGATGTTCAGGGTGAGAAAATGAAACAGGAAGCAGTGCATAGTGTAGCATAATACAGAAATATCTATATTATTTATCTCACAATTTGAATGGAATATAATAGTTTCATAGAATGAATGGGGAATAATGGGAATTTTTACAAAAAATAATCAATTTCAGTGATCTTTGAAAGATATAAATAAACACACTCAAAGGCAGGAAGTTCCACATCTCTTGTTTGTTGCTTGTGTAAGAGAAGTCTTTAGAAAAAGTGGTGAAATTGGTCTAAATCTTTTGCCCAGACCATGTTTAAATAACATTCACCATAAAACTGTATATTATAGTAGGCCTATTGTAGTCAACTTAAAAAATGGAACTATGTCTGCATACAATTTTGATTCTAAATGCCCTTTTGCAGTAAGGGGGAAATGGCAGCTCACCAGATTTTTATTGTACAAATTTAGAAACTAAAAACGTAAACAATTACATTAACGAGTGATTTAACAAATAACTTTAGCGTGTTGTTGGCTTTCTTTTTTGTGTGTATTCTGCGCACCATGGCGTCTCCTCTACAGGTCACCGCGTGTTATTGCGGGTCATGAAAGCCTCTGGTTTGCTAGGTCACCTGTTTCACCTGTTTCAAGTGCAGTTGTAAACTCTTAAGCGTTACCCACTTGTGACAGTCTCTGTTTAAATACTTGGTTAAAAAAAATGTTGCTTACCTCAAAGATTAAGTATTTTTTTTTTTACAACACACTATATTATGACAAATTAAATGGTAAACGTATAGGCAACTGCACTGGCAAAAAATGTTGCGATGACACAGGCATACACGCTTGAAAAATATTCCCATCTTTTCCCCTTTACTGACAACTTCTTATGTTCATATCTTAAGCAGACACGAGAAGCACATTTCGTGTCACGAGTTTGATTGTGTTCAATAATAGAAATGATCTTTCGATCACTGTTCTTTCTCCTTGCGCAAAACTCTTCAAATTGCAACGATTTAATTATATTTCCGGTGAAATATTTCAATACGTCAAAATTTTCGTTACTTAAATTACACAACAAGCTCATGACAACATCGAAATGTTTACATTGGGTTTCACGTTTATATAAGGGCTCGTTTATAACGACAGTCCCAATTCTTTTTACCAGATTTTGGGCTCATAAATGTTTCTGCGGGTCTGAAGGACCAAACGAGTTGATTACAAAAAAGGACAACTTCATCTATGTTATTTTTACTTTGTTAAGATTTATTAAAATCTTTTAGTCACTACTTTTTTGTTGCGAGTTGATAAACAATATAACTCACTGAAACAATTTCTCGATTTTCACTGGATGCAATTTAGCTATTTTAAAAGTGTAGGTTAAGCTACAACATATTCTTTACGATGTGAATCATTAATAGGATTTAAATATCATTTTAATATAAACAGAAAAAAATTAATTCTGAATCTAAAGCCAAAATTATTATACTTCAAAATCCCAAAGTTAAACATTGTGTCATTTTTGCCAATTTGTTGATTCATTATTAAACAATGACGAATTAATAAAAGTGAACACAAACCTGGGTAGCCAACGGCTGTGTGGAGAAGGTCCATGCCTGGTGCTGAGAGCGTTAACCCGTTCACTGCGTAGTGAGGTTGCTTTATGTAGGACATCATGCTGGAGACAACGGGACTCCTCTCCCTCTCTTTCTACTCCTCTTTTTTCCGACCTCTCCTCGCGCTCCAGATACTTGTCTCCCAGAGGGACCGACTTCGACTCGGTGAAACTCAAGTCTCCTCCGTTCTAACCACCCCTCTCAATCTGTCGCCAAACTGTTGCGCACACCTGTAGATATGAGAGACGCTTTAGAAATTCGTTCCTTTTTCTTGTATTTTTTTTTTTACAATAAAACACCACCCTGTTAAGAAACCGTCACAAAAGCACCGAAACACACCACTTGATGCAAGTTCGCTCTCTAAATTATTTGTGGAGACATACGCACCTTTCAGTTGAATTCCGCTGCAGGTAGAGGCGCGTGCGCTACAACGAGCGCGGGCACAGTTTGGAGAGCTAATCAGGGGAAGGCGCGTTCCTCTCTCTCTCTCTCCCTCCCTCTCCTCCGTTTTTACCAAGAGCACGTGAGACAGCAAATGGAAAGATTCACCAATGGGCTGACATTTTTTTTACTTTCAGTTCACGTGCCGAATTTCTGTACGTGTAAAATCTACATAGGCTCCAGTCACTCTCTCAATAGAAGATATTCGTAGTGAAAGCACTGTATTTTTGTTATTCTCACCTTATTTTGAAATAAATAATAATTTCGTTTACCTGACATAGACCTAAATATGCAGGCCTACGTTTTAGGCTACATATAGGCATACGAATTATGTAATAAAATTAAGTATAAAACGAAACATGTCATATTGACAACAGTGTTGCTTTGCAACATACATGAAATAGTTTTATTTTTAAAATGACAACAAAAATCATAACACGATTGAACACAAATTATATTCAGCAAGATTTTTAATTTCTGACAAAAAGTGAATACACAGGAAGAATTTTTTTTACTGGTTTTATTGTGTGTGTGTGTGTGTGTGTGTGTGTGTGTGTGTGTGTGTGTTTGTGTGCGTGTACGTGTGTGTGTGCGTGTGTGTGCGTGTGTTTATGTGTGTAACGTCAGTGCTGATCAGGAGATGGAGGTACAGAGTGTGACAGACTCCCAGGCAGCTGACAGGCCGAGCCGGTGACGGTGACGGGGTGGGGAAGGGATGGGGATGGGAGACAGAGAGGGACAGATGAAGGCTGGATTAAGGCCCAGGAAGAATAGAGATGGGGCTGTGAGTTTCCTTTGTGAAGGGGAGCCCAAGGATAAAGTGAGGGGGGAGAGAGAGAGACGGAGACCTCAGAGACAGATGGATGGAACAAGTGGATGGATAGGGATAGATGGATGGATGGAAGGATGGAAGAGGGAGGGACGACTAAAGGAATGAATGAGTATACTTGGCTCAAAAGACAGCTGTTGTCATGACGAACATTATCCCGACTGGTCTGGACTGGTCAAGGTTCATATCAGAGTTTCTCTCTCTCCACACACATACACCTGTAATAGACAAGGGCTTGTGTTGAAATATCAGAGGAATTTTGCCTTATAGGGGGCAACCTGGTAGCAATGCGAAGCTGTGGTCATTTCTACTATCCTGTTCGGATTCCTGTCTCAACCAATCATACCAGTCTTAAACAAATGTCTTTAAACCTGGTCATTTCTGCTGAATTTCATTTTTTTCTGAGATATTAATAACAAAGAAGTATATAGAGCCTGAAAAGTTTTCCAAACAGGCAACAAAAAAGAGCCGGCCAGCAGTCACGAGACAATACTAGTTTTGAAAACTGAAACTGACATCCCAAACATTAATTGTTTTTGTACTTTTGTAACAAGTCGGCATCTATTATAATTCTAGATTGGAAGCATGTGGTGAGAGTGAGAGAAGCTGGTTCAAACCAGGCTAATCAAACTTTGTGTCAGCTCAGACACAGAGGCCCCCAAGTCCATTCACTATGCCATGGAAATCTGCCAGTGACTTTAACATATACCTGCACAAGCTAGGCAAGCAAGGTCCTTAAAAGGTGCTTAGTAATGCTTTGTTGCTCTAGCCTGGGTATGGGTTTGGGTTTTCTGACCCTTGTACTTCATCTTTCTGAACAAATTAGTTCGGCCCTTAGTTAGTAATTAGTTCGGTTTTTGTGTTGATAATTATGAAAAAGCAAAATATCTGGTTTGCAGAAAAAAACATGATGGCATCAATATCTGCCTAAATGCGTTACCGGTGGTCCCATGAATATCATCATGGTACAGCACCCTACAGTAAATACCCTACCCTAAAAATTTATATCGTTTTATGATGTCTATTAATGCCTAGAAACAGTTCTAGTATGAAATGGCACATTATTAGTATCAAAAGCAATGAGCCAGGAGTTTATAAATGAGGAGGATATTGGAAAAATATGTAGCCTAATGTGTTAAGGAACATACACACACACACACACACACACACACAATACATGTCCAAAAATGTGTCTGAATTGCATTAAGGACCTAAATCTATAATAGAGATTGGATGTTTGAGGACGATAAATAAAAAATAAAATGAAATCTGTTTCATTTTACCCTATACTCATGAACACATGTACACATGTATGTGTATACATAATTTTATGCACAATTGTGTATATACTTACGCATGTCTGTACATTGGCATTATACATTTAACTGTTTTTTTATTTTATTTAGATTTCCTTTAGGCTTCCTCTCAAAAACGGCTGGTGGCCCAAAGGTAATACCGGTATTCTTCTCAAAAATGGCTTTATTACCTATACACAATCCTAATGAATCAGAACAGCTGGAAAGTGACAAATGCATACATCTGTGTGGCTTTAATCTCAGGAAGCAAGCTAACCATTGCCTGTACTGTATACTGTCAAATAGTATGTGTGAATGAATAGAGCACTATAAAAATCAGTTCAAGACTGTTTCCAGAGACAGGTATTGTAATCCAACTCAGTTTAATTTCTCTGAAGATGTTACATATCATCAACAGACGTCTGTAAAGTCAGGTTGTGCACACCAACGGAGAATGATTTCTTTTTTTTTTTTAGGATTTTTCCTTATGTTTTCCCTTATGTTTTCACACCATCCCAGGAGTCCTTTGTTTTACAAGAAGTTATGAGTACTATGAGTACTACTATACATACTAACGACCCCAGGAATGCAAAGAAGGGGTTAGCCTCCAGATTGCCATATGTAATGTTCATACAGACATTTGACTTTGTGCACAAAACAAGTCAATGTTATCCATAACCATGTACAGTTGGCTATATGGCTGCAAACTCTGATTAAGAATAAATGTTTGAACCCACATGTGAAAATGTTAGTATGATTGTATTATTATTGTTTTATCTGATTATTGTTGTTTAATATGCAGTGCTTTGTATATGGTTCTTCACAATTTCTCATCATAATTTCCCTTAGTACCATGGCTGCAACTTCTACTACTGTTTCAACTTCCACATTGCACTGACAAAAGAAGTCAGAAAATTGTATACATGCTCAAATATTTGACATTGCATTATTGTTTTGTATGTGATGTTTTTGTGTACAGAAAAATGTAGCGCTCCTATTACACAATTGTGCAGTACCCGCACCAGACCGTGAAGGATGACCTTGCTTACACACCCATCTCCCCCACCCCATACACTCCCACACCCACACCAGTGGGGTTTTCAAATCACTCCCATTGAGATCAACTAAAAAGGTTCACCAGTTGGTTCTTCCTCATAACAGTCTTTCTTTGTTGATTACTCATGGTGTTCAGTTAAAGGGAACTGGACTTCTTTTTTTAGCTCAAAGATCGTAAAGCTCAAAATGTCCAGTTACCAACTGAGCACGATTACTATACAAACACGAACCGGATGAATGAGAATCTTCAAAGAGGTTGAGTTATTACATACCTCATATAACTAACAATTACAAAATTTATTTTGTGCCTGATCCAGATCTCGTATGATGGTGACCCAACAAAAAATAATCAGACTTTTTAAATTGTATACACTCGCATGCACTGACACACACACACACACACACACACTTGTTGTCCCTTCGTGATTAACAGTTTTTTATGGTCCCTGTTCTGTCATACTCAAACAAAGCAGACATGTTTATGTTCCAACATAATCCTTCCCTATATTTCCATGCAACATAGAACCTTCCAGACTCTGGTGAAATTCCTTTGCATACTCTTATAAGGACAAAGGCTGGATTGAGAACTTTAAAGAAAGCGAAATCAAGTGCTTAGTTATACTTTGTTTAGTGTACAACAATGGAATGTTCAGTCTTGACTGAGTGTAATGA
>JAGFZM010006633.1:0-16674 GCA_017657215.1 Limnothrissa miodon | reverse complement strand
ATTTCTTCCATCTGTGCCTGTTCTGCATACCTACTGAACCTATCTGTCACTCCTGATTATCGGAACTGGACACACGTGATGAGCAGATCCACAGGCCTGGGCGCGCTACAAGACTCTAGCTTTAATTAGGGAGCAGGGACATGCCAGCCACAGGTGGCCACTATAAGGGACGTGCAAGGGTGCAATGAGCGTGTGAGGTTGACAGTGAGCTAATAAGAAAAAAAAGCCCCCAAACTATCCATTATTATATACTATTATTATTATTATTATTATTACTGTCTATCTATTGTATCTTTGAAGTGTGCGTCATTTGGGAAGAAGCCAGTTTCACAGGAGTTGTTTATAATTATTTATTATTTGTTCCAAATGGGATGATGAGAGAAATTGATGACTGGAGGATAAAGGGCCTGTAAAGTATCTGTCTTTTTCAGGTGTAATGAAACACTTAAGACATATTTCAACAAGACTTTAACCCATTTTTGGCGCCGTGTACAGTTAAAACTCAAGTTACCATCTGATGCATTGTACCAGAGTTAGCCACATATGGGACCAGAACAATCTGCAGGTGGGGCCAGTTTGCAAGCTCTGCTCAGTCCTCACCTTATTGACCCCTCCGATGGCCTTGCAGAGATGTCATCAGTCTTAGACCACCTGTCAGAGATGGAATGAGCCAATCAGCACGGGGAAGGAGGGTGTAAAACTGCTGAGCTTTTTTATAGCAGATTAACATGGGTAAAGATGGTGTATATTGCCTCAGAAGGAGTTTCTCTGCACTGCAACATCATTCACTTGAGATATTTCTAACTGAGAATCTTTATTTCTTCTTAAAGGGGGAGTCTGCGTTCATGGGGAGGAAGTTCGCAGTTTCTTCAGAGTTTGTAAAATCTAAACTCAAATATTTGATTTTATTCATAAAAACATAGGCCTACATGGAACCGTCACAGCCCTTGGCCATGTCTCTCTCTCTCTATGCACTGCTTCTAGTAGACAGGTAAAGCAGGATCTTGGACTTATGACTGGTCTCAATGCCATTTTTGCTTTCTCCGTCTCGTCTCGTCTCGTCCTCGAAAGGAAAAATACTCTGTCTCAACTTAATCTTTCCCCTTCAAAGACTCTGTGTTGACTGTGTTTTGTCATCCCAGTCACTTCAGTACCCAGGAAATACTCTGAACAAACGTGGCCACATTTCATTAAACATGAATATTAATGGCTGGTGCTCTTGGTTAGAGACTTTATACAAGAATAGGTCAGCGAAAGAGGCCCACACAACCTAGTACATGGTAACATAGTAACAGAACAAAGCATTTGGCTGAAGATCAATCAGCCACATCAATTATCATTTCAAATCAGGATTTATGGTTAATTGTTTCTTTTCTGTTTGATGTCTGTGAATTGTAGCTTTGGAATGCTCAATGCATGTTTTTTGTATATAGCTAAACATGTCTCCACCAGAGGTTTGTTTTCAATCTTTGTCTGTTTCTATCTTTGTTTTACTGTAAAAGCTATAGATTTAAGCCTGAACACACATTTGAGACACACACACACACACACACACACACATAGGTTGAAGTTATTCAACACATGCATAACTCTCGCTTTTACACACACACACACACTCACACAAACACACATACACATGCACTCACACACACATATATACACACACACACACACACAGAGACCAACCAACATACATAAACACACACACAGACACACACATCCCCCCACCCCCCAACTGACACACACACACACACACACTCACACACGCGGCCTGTGGTTTCTCGGCCCTGGTCACATTGCATGCGTGTATTGAGGTCAGGGTAGGATTAGGGTGTACTCTGCAGCAGCAGCAGAGAGGAGGAGGAAGAGGAGTGTGTGTGTGTGTGTGTGTGTGTGTGAGGGGTGTGATGGAGGTTGGATGGGTGGGGGTGGTGGTGGGTGAAGGGACAGAGGGACCAATTCAACTCATCTCCGGCAGAGAGATGGACAGAGGAGACTATGAAGAGAAGTGCTCTTATGTGAGCACTCTCCATTTGCACATATCCCCCCCTTCCCCAGCCTATGATGCAAAATGGAGGGCTGCAGTATATATTTTATATTAGTGTCCAAGTGTCTAATATATACAAGTATTGTACACTGAAAAGAATTACTAGTAAGTCTGTTCCTAGGGAATGAGTGAGTTCTCAATCTCTCTGTGTTTTAGTTGGCAAGAAAATTTCAATTTTTGTTTTTGCAAAATGCATGTAATGCTTCTTAAAAACACTATTACAGCAAAAGTCTTTTCTAACAATCGTGGGTTTGAAGCCTTAAGACACTGATAAGGGGATTTGTGGAAGAAGAAATAGAAAAACAAATGTTAAATCAGTATAAAAATGCAAAAGATACTATTGCTATTCCCAGATAGCATGATGTAATTGATGTAAAGAAAGATAATCCCTTGCTGTAAAAATGATTTATAGAAATGATTATTAAATTATGTATTGTTTGCTTGGTATTAATGCTAAATACCTATGAAGGCTAACATATAATCTAATCTGTATGCATTCTATATGAACACATTGATTAAATACAGACTTGAGCTATAGAGGATCCCTAAAAGAAAAACAATAACACAACACTTGAAAAGAAATGGTGACTTTGTTTCTGTTTTTGTTGAAAGGTTTTACAGTTCAAGTCTGACTTACAAGCTCAGCCAACAGCATAGCTGTAGTATTCACAACCATTTAGAGTACAGACTGGTGACTGAAGGGTGGCTGGTTCTATCCCTAACTGGTTGGAAAACATTTGAGAAAAATTACAAAGTACTCTTCTCAAAAACTACTCAGAGTATTAATTACTTTTGAACCAGTGGATGTTTTTTTGAGGTGTCAATAGCAGGCCTTCGATTCGATTCACCAGTATAAAAAATCTATGTTCCAAGCACATTTCCCAGATGAACAAGGTATAGAAAGGCCTTTTTTTCTGTAAATAAATGTCAACATTTGCTTGTGGAACATGTTTGTTTGCAGCTCTCAACGTCAGGTCTGGTAACTTGGCTTCGTTTCACAGTCGTTTTCATAGTTGACAGTTTTGTCTTCTGTCTCCATTTTGGCTTTTTATCTCGAAATGTTCATAATTTAGTTCGTACTCCACTGTGAAGTAGCCAGCCATCAGACACCTGTGCTGCGCCTCTTGCTGGGAGTTCAACGTTATTCTTTTTAGTTTACACAGTCGCGTTTGCACATCCATATTGGCTGTAAAGTTTGAATATTACTATAATTCAAATTGTGGGCATAGGCTACTCAGGAGCGACTTTTGAATTTTATAAGTAGTGAAGTAGATTACATGGTGTAAATTGTACTCAAGTATGAGTAAAATTACACAAAGTACAAGTAGCCTACCCAAAAAATCAACTTAATTATAATGTGAGTATTTGTGGTGGTGGAGGTGGTGTTGGCTTGTTATACATCATACCTTAGTTATGCTGCTATAGTTTAATGCCGCCACAATCCACCCATCTGTTAACCCGTACAGTTTTCACTATTCTTTCTCCTCCTCTCTTTTCCTCTCCACTTACTTCTCTCTCTTCACTTAGCCAACATCTGTATATGGTTTCACATGCAACATAACTCACATTCTCTGAAATCTGATGGAGACTGTTCTAACTCATCTCCTCTCTGATTTTCCATGCCATTACCACCCTGCCTTGAGTCATCACTGCCTTCCACTGCCTGCGCCTGCACCTCATGGATTCTCCTGGGACCTTCTTCCAACGTGATCCGGCGGCACTCCTGAATGGTCCTCAACCCACTCCACTGTCCATGCCACTGCCTCCCTGCTGAGTGTCACCCCTGCCTTCCACTGCCTGATCCTGCATCTCTGGCTTCCTGGGCGTTCTGCCTTCAGCTTCACAGATGACCCTGACATGATTGATACAGCCTCTAGCTGGCCCCTGGCTTGACTGCGCCTAATGACATGGGACTATATCCTGGGATTCTAATGGGACTCCTATATTACTTTATTTACCAAAATTTTCTTGTAATGTGTATCTAATGGTATAATAGTGGACTAATAGTGGAGCCGTCGGAACTGCCCAAGGCCCAAGTAAAAACAAAAAACGCTGCTAGGGAGTTTTTCCTTGCCCCTGTTGCTCATTGGGCCTCTTGTGTTAAGCGCTTTGCGACATGCCTTTTGTAAAAATGCGCTATATAAATAAAATTGAATTTAATTGAATTTAATTGAATTGTAATTCATTCCTTCCACCCCTTATCACCAATGCTTCCCAGGCATTACAGCAATGGCCAGCCCAGCTGTCTGGTACCTGTGGGTTATTACTATGGTGGATGGTTAATGTGCATCCCCCCCAATATCTATTATGTTTGTCCATTGGACATTCAATCAGAATGGAAAGGTTTGTCACCATTAAACTGTTACTGTTAACTAAAGAGCTTTGCCCTCTCTCTCTGTGAGAACAAAGAAAACATATTTCACCAGGACATATTGTATACCAGGTATACCTTGGACATTTTTTCATTCAGACAGAGTAAGACAGACAGACAGATAGACTGATAGACAGACAGACAGATAGATAGATAGATAGATAGATAGATAGATAGATAGATAGATAGATAAATGTAACAACTCTTCTGGGTATTCTGGTTAAGTTCGGTCTTGAAGACCTTGACCCCTTTTACAGGTTGTCTAAAATGCAATAAAGTGGTTGATGATTGTTCCTATCCTATTTGGGAAATGTGGAATCGCCTCTGCCTGCTTCAAAATGGTTAGCAATGGGCATTTGTTGTTTCTATCCTTAGAACACTGGTTTTGAGAAAGTGCTACTCACTGAGTGGTTAGTGGTGTTAGTTGATGTTGCAACCCAAGTATTGCAGTGAAATACAGTTTCTGTCATGTTTTATTTGCCCCCAAGTCCCATAGGTTTCTATTAGAAGACTCTTTGTTCCTTAGTATGAACAAGTGCCAAATAAAACATGATAAAAGCTTTATTTCGCTACGATACATGTTTTGGAACATCAGTGAGCACTACTAACCACTCGGTGATTTGCACTTTTTTAGTGAATTAATAATGATAACCCATTTTGAAGCAGGCAATGGCAATTCTACATTTCCCAAATAGCCAAGACAGGAACAATCATCAAAATTTCAGTGTCAACCACTTTATTGCATTTTAGACAATCTGTGAAAAGGGCTCAAAGTGTTAAAAACTGAACTATACCTTTAACTCTTTCCAGGTGCCCTGATTGAGAACAGTATGAAGGGGCCTGCTCTGGCAGAATTTGTTGTCGTTCTCTTCCTCCAGGTATTGTTGCTAACGTTGTGTTGTTTATTTTCCCTAGACAGACTTTACACTGCTTTCCACACCACACATCTTCATTTTTTTTCTTCATAATGGAGGGTTATGGTTATAATGGATTCATAATCCTTTAGAACTGAAGAAACTTTGAACTTGGCCAATAACATCTGATTCTGATTCTGAAATCAGTTCATTCATTGTTAGTCCTGTACAATAAGGCGTAATGTTATCATATAAGCATTTACATTTCACAAAGCCTTATACATTTCTTAGCCTTATACATAAACATACCATTTTACTTGTCTGTAATGGTGATCTATTTAAGTTTAATGAGTAACAATAGGTTTATCTCACTTTAGGCTTATCTATTGAGCAAAACTTTAACTTTATTAGGCATGACGAATTAGACATATAAAAGGACAATCAAAGGACAAACAAATGGAAGCTTTACTGTAAAATGTTTTGTGACACTTCAAGTTGTAAAAGCTTAAATTATAACAGTAATACCTTAGGAGTACAGTTATCGGAATGTATAAACAGTCATGAATACTAATGTTATTACTGTAATTATAAGGCTTTATGAAAACATTATAACCCTTTGCATGTTGCCTCCTTTGCATGTTGCATGTTGATAGATAGGTAGATAAGTAGATAGATAGATAGATAGATAGATAGATAGACAGATAGAGGAGAGGAGAGATGTAAGGCTGGGGGAGGGAAAGGGGGTGATGTAAGCTGCTGTAAGTCCTTTAGGGTATATCAGAGGGGGTGTAAGAGGATTGCACTGGTCTCTGGGTCATCAGCAAAAATAACCTCCACCCTTGCCACATGGGGTGGAGCCATGCTCACAGCCTATTAGACAACAATATGGCTGACCAGACGTTTCCACGGCAACGCATCTAGGCCCCACCCATGCTCTCTTGTAGTCAGCTATTTCCTAATTAAGGGTGACTGACTGTTCCACACCTTTATTACCTCAGTCTGAGTGGTTGTGGAAGTTGACAGCAATTGCAGTTGGTTTCTACTTGATGTCCTCTGAAGAAAACAAACTTTTCGCATTAGCCAAAAATTGTACTTCATTAAAAAGACCTGCCATTCAGGAATGGAAAACTAAAATTCACTCAAATTTAGATTTTTGTCAGTCGTCAATGAGATATGTTGCCTACAAATCCTTTCCTCGAGTTTTAAAAAGTTGTAGATTAAATCCTCAGGCTTCTGAAGTCTTGTTTGCGGTCGACTTGGTTGCCCTAGGTTTTCTGAGGTGAGAGGGCACAGGGTGGTTAAGCCAGCCAGGGATGTCATGCTGTTCCTGCTTGTAAACACACCAGTTGCGACACACACCTGCTTGACATTTAGGTCCGAACAGCGATCACCCAGCGAGTCCCAAAGTCTCTGGTTTTCCCTCCTCAGTAACCTGCACTACAACAGATCCATTCGCTCCACCATGGGTCATTACCAAGGACAGAACCTGAAATATCTATACGACATATCTATAAATATCTATCTTTACATTTACATACACACATTTCCAAAGCAACTTACATCATAATACAACTAAGCATCAATTAGTGAGCTCTCTAGGTAATAGACCCATGAGCAGTGAAGTTGCGTGAGGTGGGACAGGTGTATGAATCCACAACCAGCTAACAAAAATATATCTGCCCAAACTGATACTGCGAAGAGAGTGGTTGTAATGTGGAGCTTGTTGGATAGAAGCATTTTCCCCACCATTCTTGTCCTCCAAGGCCTCACTGCAGGATATGTTTCACTTTTTTATCCTCTGCATTAAAAGCCTCAGGTCCTACAGCAACACATACAGATACAGCCACGTTGGCTGACATGTAATAAAACACCCACAACAAGCAACTCAGAATTTACTGCAGCAACGACTTAACTTTAATGATTACGTAATCAACTAAAATAAAAACATAATACATACATAATGTTTCCAGAAATAACTTAAATGAATAACAAATAACGATCAGCTAAAAGCACAACACACAAACTCCTAAAACCTCCCAGGAAAGACAGGAAGTGTGTGAGAAAAAAACATGGCAGACTGACAACAAAGCCTCGTGAACAGACAACCCCTGCACCCTAGCCCACCCTCTGTGTGCGTGTGTGTGTGTGTTTACAGTGGTCTTGAGCATGTGTATTTGTCTAGTATACGAATAAGTAACAAATGTATGCGTTCATGTTTTATATTTCACCTACTCTGGTACATAACGGTGGGTATTTCAAGTGTGTGTGTGTGTGTGTGTGTGTGTGTGTGTGTGAAAGAGAGAGACAGTCAAAGATTTATGTTGGGTGCAGGTAGAAGTTGCAGCAGGTGTAGTCTAGAGCTATTATCCCTTCAGGATGACCTCTCAGACGAGTGCCATCTTCTGTCCAAAAGATTTGGAGGACTCAAAATGGCCGCCGCCCCTCGGCCTCCCCCTCTCAAAGTTGACTGTTTGCTTAAATGATACATGAGATCCTGTCCTGTAGCAGTTATTTCACTTATGGGTTTGTTAACAGTTTCATTATCAAATCGATCCCTCAAGCCATGTCTTCATTTCTTCACTCTTCTCTTTTCTATTTCTCGCACTTCTTTTTATCATTCTTCTTCTCTTCCTCTCTACTCTTCGCTTGTTCCTTGGTTTTTCTTCTCTTTTCTTTTTCTCTTTTTTTTTTTTTGCTCTTGCTTTCATTTCTCCCCGACTGGTGTTGTTATCCCTCTACAGCACCTGAAACTTGTGGTCCAGGCAGTCCACGGTGCTGAAGTTGAGTTTCCAGGCCTGCTGGTCCTTGTAGTCCAGGCAGTCTACGGAGCTGAAGCCCAGCGAGGACGCTCCGTAGCCCTGGGAGGAGAGCGACGGTGACTGGCTGAGCGAGCCACTCATGGATGGCACGGTGAGAGGGCTGAGGGCTCCGCCGCCACTGGACAGCTGGGAGGTCATGGGGGACAGGTAGGGGCTGCAGTCCAGGCCGCTGAAGTAGGGCGAGGAGCCGTAGCCCTGGCTGTAGGTGGTGGGCTGGCCGTAGCTCATGGGGTACGGCGCCGGCCGCTGCATGCAGGGCGTGGTGGAGCTGCACAGCGGGTCGGACAGGGGCGACAGCGAAGTGGGGCTCCAGACGGACACGGCTGCCGCACCTGCGCTGGCACTGGGCACCACGGTAGGCGCAGGAGGGGGCGCCACCTGGGCACTGGCGCCAGGGTCAGCGGTCAGCTCCGGGGGAGGGGAGGACTTCTTCTTGGGTGGGCGGGGCTTAGGCTGCCCGCTGGACTGCTGCTGTTGCTGACGGCACTTAGCCCTGCGGTTTTTGAACCATACCTGTGAGAGAGAAGGATGGGAGCAATAGGGAGAAAAAGATAGATAGATAGATAGATAGATAGATAGATAGATAGATAGATTGAGAGAAAGAGTGAGAGCGAGAGTGAGAGAGAGAAAGGGAGAGTGTGTGAAAGTGCGTGATGGAGAAAAGGTGATTAGAGAGATGTATTTTTGTAACTGCAATTGATTAAAAAAATGTGTGCATGCTTTGTGTGTGTGTGTGTGTGTGTGTGTGTGTGTGTGTGTGTATGTGAGTGCACACAACAACTATGCTGCACTAGTGCTGACCACACTACCTGGCTTTACACAATCCAGCTCCAGTCATCTCAGTGTGTCACCAGTGAGTCAAACGAGTCTCTCCATAGAAAACCCCCTTTTAAACGTTCTGGTTTATCCTATACGTGTAAAAAGTGCTATATTTCCTATAGTCCTAGAGCTTGGAGAGGAGAGGCAACTCACATAGATCTATGGTTAGATATCACCCGTAATACTGCACAGGCCTGTCTGTTATCTTATCATATATAGCCATTTAGAAAAAGATTCCCATCAGACAAGACCAGCTCTTGTTTAAGATGTATCCCAGCTCTTATGCATTTTCTTTAGGATCGAACTTTTATCTGTAAATCTATCTCTGCTCTTAAGCAACAATGTTTTTTGAGAAAGGGTCTTGAGAAGGACATCCATTTGTACGGCTGCCTGGAATTTTCTTATTGCTCCTGTCTACGTGTATCAACATATATTTATAATTGTTTTTTTTACCCATATTATTTGCACATATCTAATAGATTCCAGAAAATACCATTATTTTGAAAATGTCCACTTTGAAGGCCATTTTTTAAAATACTGTTTTCATCCATTAGCAGGGCCAGGGGCATCGTAGTGGGGGGGGAGGGGGGGTTTTACCAGGGTCCTAGGTAGAGAGAGGGCCCTATAATGTTATTTTCCTTCAAAGATTAATATGATTTAAAGATTTAAAATAATGTGTGCACAGCGTGTGCATAGGGCCCAGAAATTGGTGCCACACCCTTGAGCAGGACCTTTGTCTTGCTGTCTGTTAATACTCGATTCAAGAACAGGCTTTAGTGAACAACCTGGGAAAATAAACAAGCAATAGGTCTCTACCTTCAATAGGTCTCAAAACCTCAAAATCTGTTTTTGGCCCTATTTGTGTCCAATGTCCCATCATAAAGATGACAACTTCAAAACTTTTTTGCCCACTAAATCCACAATATTACATTCCATAGATTTTTTTAGTTACTGTATGGCTAATTATGTGGTTTATGTGTTGCTGTATTTTGAATTTACAATTTATTTTTCAATAAATAAAGACAATTACAATATAAAAAGGAAAATGTTTTCTTGTTTTTAGTTCCCCCCCCTTTCAAAGGTTTATTCTCTACAAGTGAGGACTGCCCAACACTTAGAACTAAGGTCCCAGAGAAAGTAACTGTCTGAACAGAAGGGTCATAAGGCTTCATTTCCAAACCAAAAAAAACAAACATATTCTGACTACTGATTTGAGATTAAGATCACCCTCCACTTCCTATTTTGTCTTCCATGTTAAGCATGTAGGCCTGTCTATGTGACAGATTTGACATATCAAATGTCTTGTCCTCCTCTCCCTGCTCTTAACGAGCACAATGGAAATAAGCCAGTAGACTTTAATGTGCTATCCCTGGCTATCTATTTTAAGTATGACACTGAGGTTCTGTTAGTGTCTAGAAGGTCAGTCAGTCAATAGGCTATGTTTGCCACAGATCTTTTGTTGAACCAGGGGTTGCAGCATGCATGTGTGTCTGTGTGCGCCTGTATGTGTGTGTGTGTGTGTGTGTGTGTGTGTGTGTGTGGTTGTGTTTCTGAGTGTGTGTTTGTTAGTTTGTTTGTGTGTGTGTGTGTGTGTGTGTGTGTGTGTGTGTGTGTGTGTGTCTTTACCTGAACTCTGGACTCTGGCAGGTTGATTTTGAGGGCCACCTCCTCTCTCATGAAGATGTCTGGGTAGCGTGTCTTGGTGAAGAGGGCTTCCAGGATGTCCAGCTGAGTCCGTGTAAATGTGGTGCGTTCCCGACGCTGTTTACGAGGGGTGGCTGGGGACCAATGAAGAGCAAAACAAAAACATTAATATGATGATGTGACTATAGTCAATAGTACAGAAAACATGGATGGACATCTAATAAATTAGGAAGCAAACTTGTCAGATGTTCAGGGTGAGAAAATGAAACAGGAAGCAGTGCATAGTGTAGCATAATACAGAAATATCTATATTATTTATCTCACAATTTGAATGGAATATAATAGTTTCATAGAATGAATGGGGAATAATGGGCATTTTTACAAAAATTAATCAATTTCAGTGATCTTTGAAAGATATAAATAAACACACTCAAAGGCAGGAAGTTCCACATCTCTTGTTTGTTGCTTGTGTTAGAGAAGTCTTTAGAAAAAGTGAGGAAATTGGTCTAAATCTTTTGCCCAGACCATGTTTAAATAACATTCACCATAAAACTGTATATTATAGTAGGCCTATTGTAGTCAACTTAAAAAATGGAACTATGTCTGCATACAATTTTGATTCTAAATGCCCTTTTGCAGTAAGGGGGAAATGGCAGCTCACCAGATTTTTATTGTACAAATTTAGAAACTAAAAACGTAAACAATTACATTAACGAGTGATTTAACAAATAACTTTAGCGTGTTGTTGGCTTTCTTTTTTTGTGTGTATTCTGTGCACCATGGCGTCTCCTCTACAGGTCACCGCGTGTTATTGCGGGTCATGAAAGCCTCTGGTTTGCTAGGTCACCTGTTTCACCTGTTTCAAGTGCAGTTGTAAACTCTTAAGCGTTACCCACTTGTGACAGTCTCTGTTTAAATACTTGGTTAAAAAAATGTTGCTTACCTCAAAGATTAAGTTTTTTTTTTACAACACACTATATTATGACAAATTAAATGGTAAACGTATAGGCAACTGAACTGCCAAAATATTTTGCGATGACACAGGCATACACGCTTGAAAGATATTCCCATCTTTTCCCCTTTACTGACAACTTCTTATGTTCATGTCTTAAGCAGACACGATAAGCACATTTCGTGTCACGAGTTTGATTGTGTTCAATAATAGAAATGGTCTTTCGATCACTGTTCTTTCTCCTTGCGCAAAACTCTTCAAATTGCAACGATTTAATTATATTTCCGGTGAAATATTTCAATACGTCAAAATTTTCGTTACTTAAATTACACAACAAGCTCATGACAACATCGAAATGTTTACATTGGGTTTCACTTTTATATAAGGGCTCGTTTATAACGACAGTCCCAATTCTTTTTACCAGATTTTGGGCTCATAAATGTTTCCGCGGGTCTGAAGGACCAAACGAGTTGATTACAAAAAAGGACAACTTCATCTATGTTATTTTTACTTTGTTAAGATTTATTAAAATCTTTTGGTCACTACTTTTTTGTTGCGAGTTGATAAACAATATAACTCACTGAAACAATTTCTCGATTTTCACTGGATGCGATTTAGCGATTTTAAAAGTGTAGGTTAAGCTACAACATTCTTTACGATGTGAATCATTAATAGGATTTAAATATCATTTTAATATAAACAGAAAAAAATTAATTCTGAATCTAAAGCCAAAATTATTATAGCCTGCTTCAAAATCCTAAAGTTAAACATTGTGTCATTTTTGCCAATTTGTTGATTCATTATTAAACAATGACGAATTAATAAAAGTGAACACAAACCTGGGTAGCCAACGGCTGTGTGGAGAAGGTCCATGCCTGGTGCTGAGAGCGTTAACCCGTTCACTGCGTAGTGAGGTTGCTTTATGTAGGACATCATGCTGGAGACAACGGGACTCCTCTCCCTCTCTTTCTACTCCTCTTTTTTCCGACCTCTCCTCGCGCTCCAGATACTTGTCTCCCAGAGGGACCGACTTCGACTCGGTGAAACTCAAGTCTCCTCCGTTCTAACCACCCCTCTCAATCTGTCGCCAAACTGTTGTGCACACCTGTAGATATGAGAGACGCTTTAGAAATTCGTTCCTTTTTCTTGTATTTTTTTTTTTTACAATAAAACACCACCCTGTTAAGAAACCGTCACAAAAGCACCGAAACACACCACTTGATGCAAGTTCGCTCTCTAAATTATTTGTGGAGACATACGCACCTTTCAGTTGAATTCCGCTGCAGGTAGAGGCGCGTGCGCTACAACGAGCGCGGGCACAGTTTGGAGAGCTAATCAGGGGAAGGCGCGTTCCTCTCTCTCTCTCTCCCTCCCTCTCCTCCGTTTTTACCAAGAGCACGTGAGACAGCAAATGGAAAGATTCACCAATGGGCTGACATTTTTTTTTACTTTCAGTTCACGTGCCGAATTTCTGTACGTGTAAAATCTACATAGGCTCCAGTCGCTCTCTCAATAGAAGATATTCGCAGTGAAAGCACTATATTTTTGTTATTCTCACCTTATTTTGAAATAAATAATAATTTCGTTTACCTGGCATAGACCTAAATATGCAGGCCTACGTTTTAGGCTAGATATAGGCATACGAATTATGTAATAAAATTAAGTATAAAACGAAACATGCAATATTGACAACAGTGTTGCTTTGCAACATACATGAAATAGTTTTATTTTTAAAATGACAACAAAAATCATAACACGATTGAACACAAATTATATTCAGCAAGATTTTTAATTTCTGACAAAAAGTGAATACACAGGAAGAATTTTTTTTACTGGTTTTATTGTGTGTGTGTGTGTGTGTGTGTGTGTGTGTGTGTGTGTGTGTTTGTGTGCGTGTACGTGTGTGTGTGCGTGTGTGTGCGTGTGTTTATGTGTGTAACGTCAGTGCTGATCAGGAGATGGAGGTACAGAGTGTGACAGACTCCCAGGCAGCTGACAGGCCGAGCCGGTGACGGTGACGGGGTGGGGAAGGGATGGGGATGGGAGACAGAGAGGGACAGATGAAGGCTGGATTAAGGCCCAGGAAGAATAGAGATGGGGCTGTGAGTTTCCTTTGTGAAGGGGAGCCCAAGGATAAAGTGAGGGGGGAGAGAGAGAGACGGAGACCTCAGAGACAGATGGATGGAACAAGTGGATGGATAGGGATAGATGGATGGATGGAAGGATGGAAGAGGGAGGGACGACTAAAGGAATGAATGAGTATACTTGGCTCAAAAGACAGCTGTTGTCATGACGAACATTATCCCGACTGGCCTGGACTGGTCCAGGTTCATATCAGAGTTTCTCTCTCTCCACACACATACACCTGTAATAGACAAGGGCTTGTGTTGAAATATCAGAGGAATTTTGCCTTGTAGGGGGCAACCTGGTAGCAATGCGAAGTTGTGGTCATTTCTACTATCCTGTTCGGATTCCTGTCTCAACCAATCATACCAGTCTTAAACAAATGTCTTTAAACCTGGTCATTTCTGCTGAATTTCATTTTTTTCTGAGATATTAATAACAAAGAAGTATATAGAGAATAAATAGTTTACCAGACAACAAAAAAGAGCCAGCCAGCAGTCATGAGACAATACTAGTTTTGAAAACTGAAACTGACATCCCAAACATTAATTGTTTTTGTACTTTTGTAACAAGTCGGCATCTATTATAATTCTAGATTGGAAGCATGTGGTGAGAGTGAGAGAAGCTGGTTCAAACCAGGCTAATCAAACTTTGTGTCAGCTCAGACACAGAGGCCCCCAAGTCCATTCACTATGCCATGGAAATCTGCCAGTGACTTTAACATATACCTGCACAAGCTAGGCAAGCAAGGTCCTTAAAAGGTGCTTAGTAATGCTTTGTTGCTCTAGCCTGGGTATGGGTTTGGGTTTTCTGACCCTTGTACTTCATCTTTCTGAACAAATTAGTTCGGCCCTTAGTTAGTAATTAGTTCGGTTTTTGTGTTGATAATTATGAAAAAGCAAAATATCTGGTTTGCAGAAAAAAACATGATGGCATCAATATCTGCCTAAATGCGTTACCGGTGGTTCCATGAATATCATCATGGTACAGCACCCTACAGTAAATACCCTACCCTAAAAATTTATATCGTTTTATGATGTCTATTAATGCCTAGAAACAGTTCTAGTATGAAATGGCACATTATTAGTATCAAAAGCAATGAGCCAGGAGTTTATAAATGAGGAGGATATTGGAAAAATATGTAGCCTAATGTGTTAAGGAACATACACACACACACACACACACACACACACACACACATGTCCAAAAATGTGTCTGAATTGCACTAAGGATCTAAATCTATAATACAGATTGGATGTTTGAGGACAATAAATAAAAAATAAAATGAAATCTGTTTCATTTTACCCTATACTCATGAACACATGTACACATGTATGTGTATACATAATTTTATGCACAATTGTGTATATACTTACGCATGTCTGTACATTGGCATTATACATTTAACTGTTTTTTTATTTTATTTAGATTTCCTTTAGGCTTTCTCTCAAAAACGGCTGGTGGCCCAAAGGTAATACCGGTATTCTTCTCAAAAATGGCTTTATTACCTATACACAATCCTAATGAATCAGAACAGCTGGAAAAGTGACAAATGCATACATCTGTGTGGCTTTAATCTCAGGAAGCAAGCTAACCATTGCCTGTACTGTATACTGTCAAATAGTATGTGTGAATGAATAGAGCACTATAAAAATCAGTTCAAGACTGTTTCCAGAGACAGGTATTGTAATCCAACTCAGTTTAATTTCTCTGAAGATGTTACATATCATCAACAGACGTCTGTAAAGTCAGGTTGTGCACACCAACGGAGAATGATTTCTTTTTTTTTTTTTTTAGGATTTTTCCTTATATTTTCCCTTATGTTTTCACACCATCCCAGGAGTCCTTTGTTTTACAAGAAGTTATGAGTACTATGAGTACTACTATACATACTAACGACCCCAGGAATGCAAAGAAGGGGTTAGCCTCCAGATTGCCATATGTAATGTTCATACAGACATTTGACTTTGTGCACAAAACAAGTCAATGTTATCCATAACCATGTACAGTTGGCTATATGGCTGCAAACTCTGATTAAGAATAAATGTTTGAACCCACGTGAAAATTTGAGTATGATTGTATTATTATTGTTTTATCTGATTATTGTTTAATATGCAGTGCTTTGTATATGGTTCTTCACAATTTCTCATCATAATTTCCCTTAGTACCATGGCTGCAACTTCTACTACTGTTTCAACTTCCACATTGCACTGACAAAAGAAGTCAGAAAATTGTATACATGCTCAAATATTTGACATTGCATTATTGTTTTGTATGTGATGTTTTTGTGTACAGAAAAATGTAGCACACCTATTACACAATTGTGCAGTACCCGCACCAGACCGTGAAGGATGACCTTGCTTACACACCCATCTCCCCCACCCCATACACTCCCACACCCACACCAGTGGGGTTTTCAAATCACTCCCATTGAGATCAACTAAAAAGGTTCACCAATTGGTTCTTCCTCATAACAGTCTTTCTTTGTTGATTACTCATGGTGTTCAGTTAAAGGGAACTGGACTTCTTTTTTTAGCTCAAAGATCGTAAAGCTCAAAATGTCCAGTTACCAACTGAGCACGATTACTATACAAACACGAACCGGATGAATGAGAATCTTCAAAGAGGTTGAGTTATTACATACCTCATATAACTAACAATTACAAAATTTATTTTGTGCCTGATCCAGATCTCGTATGATGGTGACCCAACAAAAAATAATCAGACTTTTTAAATTGTATACACTCGCATGCACTGACACACACACACACACACACACACTTGTTGTCCCTTCGTGATTAACAGTTTTTTATGGTCCCTGTTCTGTCATACTCAAACAAAGCAGACATGTTTATGTTCCAACATAATCCTTCCCTATATTTCCATGTAACATAGAACCTTCCAGACTCTGGTGAAATTCCTTTGCATACTCTTATAAGGACAAAGGCTGGATTGAGAACTTTAAAGAAAGCGAAATCAAGTGCTTAGTTATACTTTGTTTAGTGTACAACAATGGAATGTTCAGTCTTGACTGAGTGTAATGA
>JAGFZM010006632.1:0-12314 GCA_017657215.1 Limnothrissa miodon | reverse complement strand
GTAAACGTCATGTTGCCTTGGCCACTCCCAACGGCGAAATATGATAAACGAATATTCGCCAAGTGAACGCTGTGTGGAAACGTACCGTAATATCACAGGGCCCCAGATCAAAAAAGTTTGAGAAACCCTGGTCTAGTAGGTGTATGCTTTCCATCGTGTAACGTTAATTGAAACAATTAGGCTGAAGCTAACGTTTGTTCAGTGAGGCTTCCCAGTGTTTGGGATGTAATAATGTTGACTGGGTAGATTTACCTGCAATGAATAACAGTACCAGAAGTGCTATTCATTTTATTTATTCATTTAGCTTTGTCTAAGCTATTTTACATAGCCTAATTTCATAGCCCCCTCTGTCAGGCTAACCCTTGTTTTTTCACGAAGTGGCAAGCTTAGTGTTATAATTTTATCTACGAAATGACATGCTATTATATTCCACTCTGCACTTGAATGTGAGTAAGCTGTGAGCTAGTTGTAATAGTTATAACGTTATAACGTTACAGAGTAAGAGAGGGGAAGAGGGGATGTTCGTCTGACGCAAAGCAGCTGTTCTATCTTATTGAACCGTGGCTACAAAAGTAGCCTTTTGTTCGTGAGATACAGACCTACAATATCAATATTACCACATCTCACTCATCTCATTCAAGGAAAAGTAATTATTTAATTCCTCATTTATATTGTCACTTGTTGCCACTGCTTTTAGCTAGACGTTTGACATATTGGCGTTTTGAATAGCGAAGGCTACCGTAGCTGTAATACATACTTTGAACTGCGTGGCGCAGGATTAGCGAATGTCCTACTTTAATTAAAGCTGAAGGTTGAACCTGAAGGTTAACCTGCCACGGAGCAGGTTATTTGAGAAGCATTTGTTACCCCAGCAACTCAACCAAGATTAGCGTTAGAGGGAGTAATGGAACCGAACTCTCTCTCAAATTAGCGAGGTCTATCAAAGTTAGCCAGGATTTGCGGTTAGCTTGCTTGATGGAATACCCCTCAGGGCAATATGGGCAAAAACATTTATCACTATGTATTTGAAAATATCGTGATAACGATATAACTGACGATATGACTCACGCGAGACAAAATATTTTACAACTCTCACTGTGCATTCACACCAAAAGCGACCAAAGCTGCAAAATCGCTTTTGTCACTCACAAACGGTCGCTGCAGTAAATAATTCTGTTCGCTTTTGTCGCCCAAGTCGCTCATGACGTTAGGGATTCGAACGTTCGATTTTGCTTACCAATTTAAAGGAGCCGTTGTATAAACAGTACAAAAACGCATGTTTCAGTAGCAAATTGTCCTGTTGAAGAGGGTCTCGACATAATTGAAGTTACAACCAAGAACAAAATCACGTCAAGTGTTAAATAGGGGCTAAGCAACATTCTGTTTTTCTGTCTCACAAGCTCCCTCTAAAGACAGCTGTATTGCATTGTATTGCACTGCATTCTATTGGAGGCGGGCCGCGCTGCTGAACATTGCAAGTGCTGTATCTACCGCTATTGGCCACGGTGGCGCATTCTACACCGTTCGTTTGCTGTGTAATGACTAATTTTAGCATCCTAAACAGTATGAAACAGATTAATTAAATGAAAAATGTTGCTTAGTGGGCCTTTAAAGGTATTGCTAAATGGCATTTAGTGATCTGCAAATCGTAATGTGCACTCATTCTACTTTGAATATAAAACAAAAAGCATTACAAGTGCAGGGAAAGGGATTTCATTTGGGCTACTATGTTGGGTGCAACATAAGCTACAGATCATACCCTACCTTTTAGTGGCGATCTCGACAAACGTTGGGCCATACAACACCGGCTGAACAAAAGTGCAGTAGGAACGAAGTTTCCCAGTATGTTCCCTGAGAGCCAAACAAGCGAAGAGCATCTACATTCCGATTGGTCACCAGTGTTTTGCAGCCGAAACGTGTCATAGCTAATTTGCATTAAATTAAACAGTCTAACTTTTTTTTGTCACTCTAGTCGCTAAACTTTTGCAGCTGGTCGCTTTTGACGCTTTTGTCGCTTACTGTCCATACAAAGTCAATTACTTCCGGCGATTTTGCAGCTTTGGTCGCTTTTGGTGTGAACGCACAGTCATGCTAGTTGCAGCGGCCGCTTACTAGGGCTGTCAAAAGATTAAAATTGTAATCACTATTAATCTCAAAAAAATATGTAGTTAATTGCAACCAATCGCAAAATTGGCAAAAAAAAAAATCTGTTTAAAACTAACTCCAACACATTTGTACGGAAAATGTTTGCTCCGATTATCACTGCAAACTTCATCTGCAGCTGCCTACAGCCCCAGCTAGCAAACAGACTCTGTGGCAGATCCGTTGCGGTGGCAGCGCGAACTCCGGAAAGGATTCAGAAAGCGGGTCCGTATCGGCGTCCACTTGCACATCGCAGAGGTTCCGGCACGGTCCCGGATCGCGGATCCACACTTAGACGTTTTCGGACCCACTGCGTATCCGTGGAAAAATCTTACTCCGCCCCGGATCCGCTTTTGACTCGCTAATCCGACAAATCACTTAGCGCATCCGCTGCAGATTCACTTTAAGTCCGTGAATCGAACACATTCACAGCGGATCTCTTTTGGACCCGCGTTTGGATCTTTGAGATCCGCTCCGGGTACGTTTAGGACCCGGTAGCCTAATAGAGCAGTGTCAGCCCCGGGTCCGTTTTGGTCACGTTCATAAAGTAGCAAAAAACTGCAAATTCCCTCATATTCAATATTCCAGATGTGCAAATAAATTACTCTGTGCTTGTGTAATCTTGCAACGCCAAATGCAGGTTTGGTGTAGCCTATAGACTAGAAATGTTACTGTAGGTCTATTTAATGGATAAATAACTTGAACATTGAACATCAACCATCGGCCTACATAGGCCTACACACACACACACACACACACACTCATTACCCAAACAGAAGGAGAGAAACACAGGCCTACAGTTATCTCAGACACACACACACATCAGAGGCGATTTCTCTAAGACTGCAAGAGAAGCACAGCTTCCCCTAAAATGTCAAAAACTAAATGGTCAAATATATATGGTTGTGTTAACATTTTGTTGACTACAAAAGCGTTTGAACATCTCGAAGACGAGTTCGTTTAGAATAAATGACTGAGTTGTTACCTGTTAGCGCCATTTTCATATAATTACTTTTTTATTGACTCGAAATTTGACTGTTATTGGATAAATGCCACAATTTCAACATAATTCCAACATAGGTTGGAGTGAACTAGCTCGCTAGCAAGCCAGCTAGCAAGGTGCACTGTACACAATGGCAGACAATGAATGCTAATGCAGAATATACATATAAATAAATTGAGAAATCTTGTGATGTAAACTGACAATGAGCTTCCCCTCTTTCAAAGACCAGCAGCCGCCACTGACACACATACACAATGGGTTCAACCAATTGTGGCGTCTTGGTTGCCGTGGTTTCCGTTTTCGCCCTGGCCGTGGTTTCGCCGCCTTGCTGCAACATGGTCCGTGGCTAAATTAAATCACTGTGGCTTTGGATTTCGACGTCAGTTGCGATTTTAAAAAAGGTTTCTCCGTAGAGCGTCTGTAATAGTAGTTGAGTATGTCTGGAAAATAATGAACAAAAGGTTTGTAGAAATCCATGAGGTTAGTGATGTCAGTAAACTTTTTTTCATTATTTTCCAGCATACTCCACTACTCAGCAGATTATCATCGAATAGACTAGCGTAAGGCTAGTGTACTCTCAAATCTTGATACCACAACCTACAAAAGCGTGCGGCACTTACTTTGACTTTGTTAAACCAAATTTCAAAGTAATGTCAAGGAACCATGTTTTGACGTTTAAAGTGTATTTAAAACGACAGTATAATGTTCACTACCTAAATTAATGTCATTACATTTGTCATTACATTAAAGGGTCTTGGGCGTCGATTGAAGCCCTTCCTGTGATTTTTTTTTTTTTGATGAGCGACACATTGTACGGAACTCTGTTTTTCGAGCAGGATCCCGTACACTGTGTAGGAGTACAATTCTAATTCACTCTGTAGAGAGTTCTCTACATCCAAGTCAAACACACGCTGGCACCAACTTGTCACGTGCTAAATACACCCCTCAGGCTCCGAATTGTAGTAGAATATTAGTAGAATCATATCGCTTGTACGGAAGTATAACTTGACATTAGTTGTGTTGGGGGTAGCTTTGAGCGTCACTGTCACCTGACTAAAAGGTCTAGTGGATCTTGATATATTACATATGATCCAAAACCCCTATGTTAACATTGTTTCAGTATTTAGTGTTATAATCTCGCCTTCGGGACATTAAGTGCGTCAAACTCATATCTCGGAGGTAGGCCTATTTAACTACAAATGAACAAAATCTAAAAGGGGTCCCGGGGGGTCAGTTGGACCCAGTTCGTACACGTTCTGTTCTGTGTGTTGTTGAGGATCCTATGACAAAATTTGTGGGACTGATTATGTTGTGTTGTGGGCTTTCACATTTGTGTGATGTTGTTCCTCCCTGGCCACTGTAGCCTACTTCTCTTTTCTCTGCTGATAAATAAAAAATCTTACGGTAGAGTAACATATTTGAGGACATGTGGGAAAATGCCAGGGCTTATGGCCCTGGAAACCTCCTCAGAGAAAACATACAGGAAAGGATGTTCCATGTTGTCCTCTTGATATCCTGCCTGCCAATTGTGGCCAAAGAAGAAATCTAAAAACAAGTCACAAAACAACATGATGAAAGTAAGTATTAACACACCCATTTACGTAGGCTGTGCCAGAGTGGTAGAGTAAACAGAGTGGCAACACTTCCATAGACTCTCGTTGTAAAAAATGGCGGACAAAATATGGTCCGATTTCCGGGTTATGGAGACGCCAATAGTTCCAAACAAATGACTGAGCACCATTGATCTCTGTGGCTCGGAAGGAACAGTCACAAATAAGTTGCTAAAGTAACAGCATTTCAAACGTCTTTACACTTTTGGTCATCAGCTATCATAAGTAAAGTCTTCAATCTTGCCAGGTTTTTTAGTTTTTTATGAAATGCCGATGTTGATGTTAAAAAATGTAATAGTTTTAGGGACAGAACTGAAAGCTTGGTAATGCTATAGGCTTACATCACGTTATTAACGTGATCCTTTTACTAAAGTCAAGTAACTTGTTATATTATGAAATTGTCATATTCCAAGTAAATTATGAAGTGTATTACCTAAATGAAGACAATGCTGTTGCATGTTTCAGCGTCAGTATAAATGTAGGTCTTCACATGTGTTTCAGCATCAATACAAATTTATTTTGTTACTTTTTTTTAATGTATGTTTCAGATTTAGAGCTTCATGTGGTTATCATAGGTTGTGTACAATTTCCAACGAGCTAACTTGACCAAGCCAGTTGAGTTAGTAAAGGTGAAGTAAACTTTCCAAATTAATCACCGCAGCACTTTTCAGTTATCTCAAAAGCATAACTGATAGTATTGTGTAAAATCAGTGAAAATATGCATGTGTGTGGTTCACTTTGATGTTTCCCATGCATTAGCACGCTTGCTCAGTTCGTGGCTTGTTTGGAGTTATTGAGGCTTACACGAACCACGTGACCGCTGTTGCAGCGACATCAAAGCGTGTCATAACTCTCTTGGTGTGTTCCGATATCTATACTTTCATGAGTACACTTTACTACAGTACACTGTCCGTACTTGCTAAGTGTACAGATTTCGGCAGGTCAGTGTTGCATACTCCATGACTCCTACCGGATATTCCCATCACGATACCGCTAGCTAGCTAGCTGCTAGCAGATGACTAGTTGAAGCAGGCTGAACTGAACGATATCAACAACTGTAACCACAAGGGCAGTGTTAAGGCAATATGTATTAAAACTATTTAGGGGAGATTGTTAGTATGTAAAGTGCCAAAACGTTTGGGAGTTGCAGACACTGACGTTTGGGTAGCCATTTTTTTTTTTCAATCCGAATAGAGTTGGCCAGTGAACCCGGAACTTCCAACTAGGAAGTGGTTCCAAGGCTCCCGTTTTGCCATTGACTTTTCCATAAAATAGCGTTTTAAAAGCGTCTGTTTAAAATGATCAACAGCGGCACACACAAACCTCTTGCAACATTAGCTAATACTAGCCCTAGATATCTTAGCTGTCATAAGATAACTTACAATTTCGTAGGCAACCACAACTCCACAGGCAGTCCAAGGTAAGAACTTCCCGCAGAGCCAGAAACATGGATCTCTTGATTCCCTCAGGTCGCGCTAATTAAACAATTACGTTGAATCACTTGAGTCCTTGCGCGAGAGTGAGTCTCTCCTCATGTTAGAAAAAGCGCCATTCTTCCACTTCTGAAATAACATGTTCTGCTTGTAGCCTATAGATGTACTCATAATCCGAATCCTGAAAAGGAATCGTCTTTGCCAGGCCTATAATCAAATGACAGCGCATTTTTGATGAAAGGCCAAACCATTTTGTGTATACTTAAATACATTAATGTTTTCTGACGGTGCGTTTCCACTCATTGAAAATGAATAGGGGGGCGAATTTCGCCCTGTTGTGGGCGAATCGCCGCGGCAGGCGAATTGAAGTTGGCGAATCTTTAACTTTATGCAAATTTGTGCCGGGCGGCTCCCAATCAGACAACTGTGTGTCTTGACGAGGGCGGGAGAAACAAAAAATTGCAAACAGTATGGCGGCGCCCAGGGAGTTTTCTACATAAAAACATATTTGTTTAATTAAAGGGTCTATGGACCGCAGTTTGTGTGTAATCGTGTCCGATTGTGTTTAATATGATTAACGAATGTTATCAAGACAACTAGAACACTGTAGACTAGAAAATTAACAGTTTCTACTGAAGTTAGCCGAACGCTACACATAGCTAACGTTGCTGCACACTGATGGCCCAAAATGTGTTATGGAACAAAGATTGGTGTCAACATACAAATAAAAGCAGAACGCATTGCCGTTTACCGGTCACACAAACATATTTGGGGTAAATCCATCACTGTAAATTTATCCAGAAGCTTCCCATGGTTTAGTTTTGATAAGCTGCTAAAGTAACTTTAGCGCACCTTCTGTTGGTAGTTGGCGGGCAGCCTACTGTAGAATAGTGCTTGCTACGACCAGTAAATGTCATGTTGCCTTGGCCACTCCCAACGGCAAAATATTATAAGTGAATATTCGCCAAGTGAATGCCGTGTGGAAACATACCGTGACTCTTACTTTGACTGCTGTTCCCAGCAGATGGCCTGGCTTGTGACCTTTTTGAAGGTTGGTGTTCTTCTTTGGTATCGCCAAAGAAATGTCTGGTTAAACATATATCAAAAATATATCAACATTTAAATGAAGGTATTACATTTACATTTATGCATTTAGCAGATGCTTTTATCCAAAACAACAACAGATTTGTGAGGGTATGGGGGTATCCTGCTCATTCATTTTGCTACACTGTCACAGGCAGTAAACACTGAACTTGCAGTCTTTTTTCTCTTCCCTACCTCTCCTCTTCACCTTCACTCAGGTCCGAGGTGGTGCAGGTTAGGGCCTTTTTCAAAATTTGCTGTGCTTCAATGTAAGTATCTATAAGTAAAACTTGAAGTTCGGTATGAGTGATAGTAGTGGTAGTAAATAGAGGACACTTCAATCAAGAAGAATTTGCATACCAAATGTTTTGATGACTCTAACATCATAATGTAGGTCTGCCAGTCATCCTGAGGCTCCTCCCCATTTCTCACAGCCCTCTCAATCCTTTCGTCTGTGTTGTAGTTTGGCCTAAACACTCTACCATCCTCATACCACCCTTTGGGAACCACTGATTTGCTATCAACAAATTCAACTAGATGGAACATCCTTAATGGAAAAGTTAAGAGAAAAAAACGTCAGGTAGGAAGTTCATGCAAATGTCAACACGGATACAGACATTACTTAATTGCTTTTGCTTACAGCAATTTATCAGGCCATTTTTTGTGCTGTAGCCCCTGTCAGTCATTATGCTTGGTCAGTCCTTGGTCCCCGATATAAACTATTCACAACTATAGTTGATGCTAAAACTAAAAAATAAACAAAAACTACTCATTTCTGAACTAATTAACATTGAACTGATTGAGGTTTTTGTACAACTTAATGCAGCAGAGGAAAGGCCACGAAACCTTCCCTGTGGGGCAGAATGACACATTTCCCGTCAAGCTCTGAAACTTTGGCAGCTTTGATGGTCTCTGATGTTTCCTGAAGTAAGTAAATCTTCAGAGTATCTGAGGGAAATGGATATGTGAAGAATGCTGACTTCCTTTTATATTCTGTATAAATTACATAAATGCCCTCTTTACTGCATTCCACTATGTTTTGTACACAGATAATGTCATTTCCAAGACAGAAGATATTGTCTGTCTGACTGTCCACTTTTCAGTAGAAATCTCGCCATACTGTGCTTTAATATCCATTCCCCCAACAACAGGGCCTGGGCGATTCTACCGAATTCGTGCAAATTGCTGTCCCGGAACAAAAAAACTTATTTAAAAAGTATTATTGTATAAAAATGTTTGCTAAATGATTACATTATTTTATTATCAATCAAACCCTTAATTCATATTTAAGGTAACTACAAGCGTTATATATAAAATATCATAATTTATTTGCCACTTTCAATTGAGAGGTGGTTGTCCCAAACGCTATGGTGTTAATTTCACCATTAAATTAAAAATAGAAAACATTTTTCTTTTTTTTCCACCATTGTTTTTAGAAGTATCTTTTTGTATACTTTTGGTAACTAAAACTGAAAATACAATTTTATTGGATATTTTCAATAAAAATCATGAATAATCATATAAAAAAAGCTGTCCCCCATTTTCCTGTCACTACCGATACATCCTACAGTTTGGTCAATAATACAATACAGCTTTAAGCCACACCCCTCTATTTTGGGCCATAAAAATTGTCAGGGCCTCTCTCCCTCATGGTGGCATGGTGAGTAGATCAGTCCCACCATTTTGAAATAAATGTGACCGAAAGTTTGAAAATCAATGTGTGACATTTAGGAGTGTCACTACCGATCATACATTTTCAACGATTAATTACGTTTTTCTGATTGTTTTTACTGGTCACTTAGTTTCTACTTATGCTTTAATGTCAAGCTCTGGGCTAGCTAACCACATACTGACTAGCATCATAGAAGTAGGATCAAACTTAGCTTATTTCATCACTACCGAAACAGTCACAACCGAAACATTTTTTGATGTTTTGGTTGTGACGTGATTGTTTCGGTAGTGACAAAATTGCACTTTTTTATTTATTTGGATAAGTAAAAATAAACTTTCAGGTGCATATATATTCTTTTTCAGTAGAAAGAATTTGTCAGTCATATTTCTGTAATGTTTTGGGTGGTTTGACTAGGCCTAACAAAAAAGAAACGAGAAGAGAAGTGAAATGAGAAGAGAAAAAGAATCCTCCCACTGATTTTAACAACTTTTATATTTCACTATCACATAGGCACACAACAACCACCCATATATATAAAATACACACACAGTGCACATAGTTCTGTATGTTTAGTTCTTTTACATCTTCCTTAAAGGTGCTTGATGAGGTGCTGCAAGAATTTAGTGCAATTTCATTTTTTATCTCAAATTTCCCCTTGATCGGCTAGCTTTCTGCCCCCTGAATACAAAAAGTCTTGAAAGACAACACAGGGGCTGTAATACACATACCTGAGTGGTGTATTCAAACAAACACTAGCAACATAACAAACAGCAGCCAACCAAATGGCAACAAGATGGGGTGGGAGTTAATGCGCATCCTCTACCATATTGTTGTCAATTCATTGGCCTTGGTTTATTGTGTTCAGGTTTGTTCTAGTGTTAGTTTGAGGATTACAGCCCCTGCGTTGTCTCTCGACAACTGCGCTAAAATCCTGCAGCATCTCATAGAGCCCCTTTCAGTCTCATTACCATTAGGTTTACAAACTCAGCAAGAGAATTAGTTAAAAAAAACAAAAAACAGGCAAAAGTGTACATTACAGATGGCCAGTAATTTTGAGGTTTTATATCTTACATGTTTGTATGGTTCTGCATACTGTAGTTAAATGATGGTTCTCAAGATAACAAAATAAGTTAGGCCCACTAAAAAGTAAACCTGTTGACATTATCCATTTGTGGAATATCTGATATTAATAGAAATAGTAATATATATGTCTCAATATTCAAACATGGACATTAAAATGAGATCAAAATTAAAAGTTTGATACTACCATTTCAATGATGGACAGTACAGTAACATTTGTTTAACGTCAATTGTATTAAATATGATCATTTGCTAACACTTTAGATTACACTCTGTGATGTACTGGGTAAAACGTAGGTAAGAATGGCCTAACAAAAAGTAATTATGAAGTGCTTACTGTTTCTTACTATGTACGACCCATAAAGTACAAGGTAACACACCCACAGTATCGGTTAACTAAAATTTTAAATAAAAACAGAAACCTGCTATGAAGCAACAAAATATTTTGCCTTGTTTAGCTATATAACTGTAGTAAAAATGTATGATTCAAAGAAGAATCCAGGGAAAGCACGAATGAGTCTAAGTCACAGAACAATTTATTAACGGTCAACCGGAGATCTGATTAGGTACCAAACCATTGCAGTCTGCCGACAAAACATTTGTAATTACACTATAACAGTGCTGTTTGGGCCGTAAATTAAAGTCATACATTCAACACTGCTTTGTTATGGTGTATTTACAAATGGTTGGGAGTACTAGGAGTGTAACTAGAAGTATTTACAAAAGGCAGGGGTAAATGTGCAACTATATTTTAAAACCCATACATTTATTGTGTGTGTAAATGGGAACGTAAAGATTATTGCACTATACTTGGTATATTTAGTCTTGGGCTACCTAATGGTTTTCTAAATGTAGCCCTGTAGAAAAGGCAGTGGTGAATGTTGTACTTCATTTTATGGCCCTCACAATAATGTTACAGTGTAGTTACAGGTAGTTACCTTACCTAAGATGTAGGTAAGAAAACGAAAGAATGTCTTACACAGTAACTCACAGTCTGTAACTGAAAGCATTATCCAGAGGGATTTCATGTTTGTATTATTCCAGCATACTTGTGCAATAAGCACTCTACATGTACAATAATTTATCCATCAATACTTTTTGTTACACCATTCTTATCTACTTCTTACACAGGACTTGAGGGGCTGTAATGTAAAGTGTTAATGACCATATTCTCCGTCCTTTGGATATTTTGGATATTATAACACAAAATAAAGCTTCTGTTTCTGAAACAGAGCACATTATGTCATATTCTTCTCAAGAGGTAGAAACCAAGACAGCATCTTGCACTCCATTAAGGTCTAAACTATTTACTAGTTCTTCGGTGTCAGTGCAAAGTGCTTTTATGTGGTGTTGCTTTAGGTCCACTCAGTGCTGGATGTTTTGGCAGCATAATGGACCCCCATTTTTGAAAAATTCTATATTTTTGTTTTACAAAATATAGACATTCCTATATGTTGGTCACTACCGAAACATTACTGTCACGACCGAAACACATACTGTTCTGGAAAAATAAAATATGTTCTGTCATTAGAAAAGATGTCATCATTTCAGGTAGTTACATAAAAATGTAAACTAATGACTCCTTGAATTTAACATCTGTATCGGTGCATGAATTGCATTTACAGAGAATTATTGTTTTCAAAAATGAATTCTTTTGACGAACCATCATTTTGGTTTTGATAAAGTAATAGTTTTAATCAATATAACATGAAACTTTCTTTGGAAAAATAGACAAAAATATATTCATAAGGTTAATGAAAAATTCAGAAAAAGCTATTTAAAAACTATATTTTATATCAAATGTTGTTGCGTTTCGGTAGTGACAAATTTTAGGAGAGAGAAAACATTTCGAAACTGTATAAAAACATGGTAGGAAATTAAAGTGTCCAATCAGTAGAATAATGTTCCTTAGATGTTGTATTATGTAAATGACTACAAAGCTTGCAGAAAAAATCCCTTTTTTGAAGTCTGAATTTGCACCAATTCGGTAGAATGGCTGCTGCCGCCTTAAAATGCTGCCAGGTGATGTGACCTGAATTTTTAGTTCTGATTGATGTCGAATGATCTGAGCCAAAGGATATTCAGGTTTTCTAACAAGCCTTTTTATTTTTTGTAAATAATTTTCATATGGGAAGGCAGAGAAAGAGTCAAGGCAACCATGCCTCTGAACTTTACCAGCCAGATGGACTAGACCGTGTACATTGTAGACATGATTAAAGAAAAGATTCTTCCTTACCACAGCTTACATTGTTGTGTGTATCCCATGTTTTATTTGGTGGTAGGTGGTTAGC
>JAGFZM010006631.1:0-13289 GCA_017657215.1 Limnothrissa miodon | reverse complement strand
GTAAACGTCATGTTGCCTTGGCCACTCCCAACGGCGAAATATGATAAACGAATATTCGCCAAGTGAACGCTGTGTGGAAACGTACCGTAATATCACAGGGCCCCAGATCAAAAAAGTTTGAGAAACCCTGGTCTAGTAGGTGTATGCTTTCCATCGTGTAACGTTAATTGAAACAATTAGGCTGAAGCTAACGTTTGTTCAGTGAGGCTTCCCAGTGTTTGGGATGTAATAATGTTGACTGGGTAGATTTACCTGCAATGAATAACAGTACCAGAAGTGCTATTCATTTTATTTATTCATTTAGCTTTGTCTAAGCTATTTTACATAGCCTAATTTCATAGCCCCCTCTGTCAGGCTAACCCTTGTTTTTTCACGAAGTGGCAAGCTTAGTGTTATAATTTTATCTACGAAATGACATGCTATTATATTCCACTCTGCACTTGAATGTGAGTAAGCTGTGAGCTAGTTGTAATAGTTATAACGTTATAACGTTACAGAGTAAGAGAGGGGAAGAGGGGATGTTCGTCTGACGCAAAGCAGCTGTTCTATCTTATTGAACCGTGGCTACAAAAGTAGCCTTTTGTTCGTGAGATACAGACCTACAATATCAATATTACCACATCTCACTCATCTCATTCAAGGAAAAGTAATTATTTAATTCCTCATTTATATTGTCACTTGTTGCCACTGCTTTTAGCTAGACGTTTGACATATTGGCGTTTTGAATAGCGAAGGCTACCGTAGCTGTAATACATACTTTGAACTGCGTGGCGCAGGATTAGCGAATGTCCTACTTTAATTAAAGCTGAAGGTTGAACCTGAAGGTTAACCTGCCACGGAGCAGGTTATTTGAGAAGCATTTGTTACCCCAGCAACTCAACCAAGATTAGCGTTAGAGGGAGTAATGGAACCGAACTCTCTCTCAAATTAGCGAGGTCTATCAAAGTTAGCCAGGATTTGCGGTTAGCTTGCTTGATGGAATACCCCTCAGGGCAATATGGGCAAAAACATTTATCACTATGTATTTGAAAATATCGTGATAACGATATAACTGACGATATGACTCACGCGAGACAAAATATTTTACAACTCTCACTGTGCATTCACACCAAAAGCGACCAAAGCTGCAAAATCGCTTTTGTCACTCACAAACGGTCGCTGCAGTAAATAATTCTGTTCGCTTTTGTCGCCCAAGTCGCTCATGACGTTAGGGATTCGAACGTTCGATTTTGCTTACCAATTTAAAGGAGCCGTTGTATAAACAGTACAAAAACGCATGTTTCAGTAGCAAATTGTCCTGTTGAAGAGGGTCTCGACATAATTGAAGTTACAACCAAGAACAAAATCACGTCAAGTGTTAAATAGGGGCTAAGCAACATTCTGTTTTTCTGTCTCACAAGCTCCCTCTAAAGACAGCTGTATTGCATTGTATTGCACTGCATTCTATTGGAGGCGGGCCGCGCTGCTGAACATTGCAAGTGCTGTATCTACCGCTATTGGCCACGGTGGCGCATTCTACACCGTTCGTTTGCTGTGTAATGACTAATTTTAGCATCCTAAACAGTATGAAACAGATTAATTAAATGAAAAATGTTGCTTAGTGGGCCTTTAAAGGTATTGCTAAATGGCATTTAGTGATCTGCAAATCGTAATGTGCACTCATTCTACTTTGAATATAAAACAAAAAGCATTACAAGTGCAGGGAAAGGGATTTCATTTGGGCTACTATGTTGGGTGCAACATAAGCTACAGATCATACCCTACCTTTTAGTGGCGATCTCGACAAACGTTGGGCCATACAACACCGGCTGAACAAAAGTGCAGTAGGAACGAAGTTTCCCAGTATGTTCCCTGAGAGCCAAACAAGCGAAGAGCATCTACATTCCGATTGGTCACCAGTGTTTTGCAGCCGAAACGTGTCATAGCTAATTTGCATTAAATTAAACAGTCTAACTTTTTTTTGTCACTCTAGTCGCTAAACTTTTGCAGCTGGTCGCTTTTGACGCTTTTGTCGCTTACTGTCCATACAAAGTCAATTACTTCCGGCGATTTTGCAGCTTTGGTCGCTTTTGGTGTGAACGCACAGTCATGCTAGTTGCAGCGGCCGCTTACTAGGGCTGTCAAAAGATTAAAATTGTAATCACTATTAATCTCAAAAAAATATGTAGTTAATTGCAACCAATCGCAAAATTGGCAAAAAAAAAAATCTGTTTAAAACTAACTCCAACACATTTGTACGGAAAATGTTTGCTCCGATTATCACTGCAAACTTCATCTGCAGCTGCCTACAGCCCCAGCTAGCAAACAGACTCTGTGGCAGATCCGTTGCGGTGGCAGCGCGAACTCCGGAAAGGATTCAGAAAGCGGGTCCGTATCGGCGTCCACTTGCACATCGCAGAGGTTCCGGCACGGTCCCGGATCGCGGATCCACACTTAGACGTTTTCGGACCCACTGCGTATCCGTGGAAAAATCTTACTCCGCCCCGGATCCGCTTTTGACTCGCTAATCCGACAAATCACTTAGCGCATCCGCTGCAGATTCACTTTAAGTCCGTGAATCGAACACATTCACAGCGGATCTCTTTTGGACCCGCGTTTGGATCTTTGAGATCCGCTCCGGGTACGTTTAGGACCCGGTAGCCTAATAGAGCAGTGTCAGCCCCGGGTCCGTTTTGGTCACGTTCATAAAGTAGCAAAAAACTGCAAATTCCCTCATATTCAATATTCCAGATGTGCAAATAAATTACTCTGTGCTTGTGTAATCTTGCAACGCCAAATGCAGGTTTGGTGTAGCCTATAGACTAGAAATGTTACTGTAGGTCTATTTAATGGATAAATAACTTGAACATTGAACATCAACCATCGGCCTACATAGGCCTACACACACACACACACACACACACTCATTACCCAAACAGAAGGAGAGAAACACAGGCCTACAGTTATCTCAGACACACACACACATCAGAGGCGATTTCTCTAAGACTGCAAGAGAAGCACAGCTTCCCCTAAAATGTCAAAAACTAAATGGTCAAATATATATGGTTGTGTTAACATTTTGTTGACTACAAAAGCGTTTGAACATCTCGAAGACGAGTTCGTTTAGAATAAATGACTGAGTTGTTACCTGTTAGCGCCATTTTCATATAATTACTTTTTTATTGACTCGAAATTTGACTGTTATTGGATAAATGCCACAATTTCAACATAATTCCAACATAGGTTGGAGTGAACTAGCTCGCTAGCAAGCCAGCTAGCAAGGTGCACTGTACACAATGGCAGACAATGAATGCTAATGCAGAATATACATATAAATAAATTGAGAAATCTTGTGATGTAAACTGACAATGAGCTTCCCCTCTTTCAAAGACCAGCAGCCGCCACTGACACACATACACAATGGGTTCAACCAATTGTGGCGTCTTGGTTGCCGTGGTTTCCGTTTTCGCCCTGGCCGTGGTTTCGCCGCCTTGCTGCAACATGGTCCGTGGCTAAATTAAATCACTGTGGCTTTGGATTTCGACGTCAGTTGCGATTTTAAAAAAGGTTTCTCCGTAGAGCGTCTGTAATAGTAGTTGAGTATGTCTGGAAAATAATGAACAAAAGGTTTGTAGAAATCCATGAGGTTAGTGATGTCAGTAAACTTTTTTTCATTATTTTCCAGCATACTCCACTACTCAGCAGATTATCATCGAATAGACTAGCGTAAGGCTAGTGTACTCTCAAATCTTGATACCACAACCTACAAAAGCGTGCGGCACTTACTTTGACTTTGTTAAACCAAATTTCAAAGTAATGTCAAGGAACCATGTTTTGACGTTTAAAGTGTATTTAAAACGACAGTATAATGTTCACTACCTAAATTAATGTCATTACATTTGTCATTACATTAAAGGGTCTTGGGCGTCGATTGAAGCCCTTCCTGTGATTTTTTTTTTTTTGTTGAGCGAACAATTTTCGGGAATTTTTTTTTTGCAGGAGTCCGTACACTGCGTAGGAGCAGTGTTGGGAAAGTTACTTTGGAAATGTAATGTGTTACAGTTACAAGTTACTCTATCTAAAATGTAATAGTAGTGTAACTATTTCAATTACTTTAACAAAGTAATGTAACTAATTACATTTTATTACTTTTTAATTACTTTCCCACATTTTGAATGAATTTTGTCAGCTTTTAATCATTTCCAGTTTTTAAAACCATGGATTACCCTTTAAGTATTAATCAACACTGACTGCTGTAAAGATCCCTACAAACTCCTTAGACTTCAGTGCATTAACTAGAGGTTGTCTATTTTGTGTGATTGCTAGCTCATTTTTACTTTTTAGACCAGGGATGGGCAACCGGCGGTCCTGGACAGCATGTGGCTCTTTGCTTGGTCTCTTGCGGCTCTTGCATTAATATTGAAATTTTTGTTGCCGTGTGTGTGTTCGCTTCCCAAATGTGCATGTGTGTGAGATGAAAATACAGTCAAGTGTTCTGGCAGGGGGCAAGATCATTTAAGTAAACAATTTGTTAATTTCGCTCTCAAAATGGCAGGGAATAAATGCACAGCAAAGTGAAAATATGAAGATAAACAGGACGTTTGAAACGGGGGAGTTTATAGTTTTTTGTTGAACGTAATGACAAATCATTCTGCCTTACATGGTGGGTGGGTGGGTGTTGGTGACAGAAAGGGGTGATATTAATGTGTGCCCATGTATGATGTGGCCCTTGCGGTAACACAGTAAAAATGTGACTCTTGGTCTCTGACTGGTTGACCATCCTTGGGCTTGGCCAACACTGAGTTTTTATCGGACATTGCAGTCATCAGTGCAGACTGCTTAGTAAAGTGTTTCCAATTCAAACATGACGACAAATGTTTCACTGCAGAAGATATGTAATTTGAAATGTAATCCTGAATATTTACTTAATGTAACTGTAATTTAATTACACAGTTTGTCAATGTAACTGTAACTGATTACTGTTACTTTTATTTTGTAATTAAATTACGTAATTTTGTTACATGTAACTAGTTACTCCCCAACACTGCGTAGGAGTACAATTCTAATTCACTGTGTAGAGAGTTCTCTACATCCAAGTCAAACACACGCTGGCACCAACTTGTCACATGCTAAATACACCCCTCAGGCTCCGAATTGTAGTAGAATATTAGTAGAATCATATCGCTTGTACGGAAGTATAACTTGACATTAGTTGTGGTGGGGGTAGCTTTGAGCGTCACTGTCACCTGACTAAAAGGTCTAGCGGATCTTGATATATTACATATGATCCAAAACCCCTATGTTAACATTGTTTCAGTATTTAGTGTTATAATCTCGCCTTCGGGACATTAAGTGCGTCAAACTCATATCTCGGAGGTAGGCCTATTTAACTACAAATGAACAAAATCTAAAAGGGGTCCCGTGGGGTCAGTTGGACCCAGTTCGTACACGTTCTGTTCTGTGTGTTGTTGAGGATCCTATGACAAAATTTGTGGGACTGATTATGTTGTGTTGTGGGCTTTCACATTTGTGTGATGTTGTTCCTCCCTGGCCACTGTAGCCTACTTCTCTTTTCTCTGCTGATAAATAAAAAATCTTACGGTAGAGTAACATATTTGAGGACATGTGGGAAAATGCCTTTCCCATTTGCCTCTTCCAGCTTATGGCCCTGGAAACCTCCTCAGAGAAAACAAACAGGAAAGGATGTTCCATGTCGTCCTCTTGATATCCTGCCTGCCAATTGTGGCCAAAGAAGAAATCTAAAAACAAGTCACAAAACAACATGATGAAAGTAAGTATTAACACACCCATTTACGCAGGCTGTGCCAGAGTGGTAGAGTAAACAGAGTGGCAACACTTCCATAGACTCTCGTTGTAAAAAATGGCGGACAAAATATGGTCCGATTTCCGGGTTATGGAGACGCCAATAGTTCCAAACAAATTACTGAGCACCATTGATCTCTGTGGCTCGGAAGGAACAGTCACAAATAAGTTAAAGTAACAGCATTTCAAACGTCTTTTGGTCATCAGCTATCATAAGTCTTCAATCTTGGCAGGTTTTTTAGTTTTTTATGAAATGCCGATGTTGATGTTAAAAAATGTAATAGTTTTAGGGACAGAACTGAAAGCTTGGTAATGCTATAGGCTTACATCACGTTATTAACGTGATCCTTTTACTAAAGTCAAGTAACTTGTTATATTATGAAATCGTCATATTCCAAGTAAATTATGAAGTGTATTACCTAAAGGAAGACAATGCTGTTGCATGTTTCAGCGTCAGTATAAATGTAGATCTTCACATGTGTTTCAGCATCAATACAAATTTATTTTGTTACTTTTTTTTAATGTATGTTTCAGATTTAGAGCTTCATGTGGTTATCATAGGTTGTGTATTTGTGTACAATTTCCAACTAGCGAGCTAACTTGACCAAGCCAGTTGAGTTAGTAAAGGTGAAGTAAACTTTCCAAATTAATCACTGCAGCACTTTTCAGTTATCTCAAAAGCATAACTTGATAATATTGTGTAAAATCGGTGAAAATATGCATGTGTGTGGTTCACTTTGATGTTTCCCATGCATTAGCACGCTTGCTCAGTTCGTGGCTTGTTTGGAGTTATTGAGGCTTACACGAACCACGTGACCGCTGTTGCAGCGACATCAAAGCGTGTCATAACTCTCTTGGTGTGTTCCGATATCTATACTTTCATGAGTACACTTTACTACAGTACACTGTCCGTACTTGCTAAGTGTACAGATTTCGGCAGGTCAGTGTTGCATACTCCATGACTCCTACCGGATATTCCCATCACGATACCGCTAGCTAGCTAGCTGCTAGCAGATGACTAGTTGAAGCAGGCTGAACTGAACGATATCAACAACTGTAACCACAAGGGCAGTGTTAAGGCAATATGTATTAAAACTATTTAGGGGAGATTGTTAGTATGTAAAGTGCCAAAACGTTTGGGAGTTGCAGACACTGACGTTTGGGTAGCCATTTTTTTTTTCAATCCGAATAGAGTTGGCCAGTGAACCCGGAACTTCCAACTAGGAAGTGGTTCCAAGGCTCCCGTTTTGCCATTGACTTTTCCATAAAATAGCGTTTTAAAAGCGTCTGTTTAAAATGATCAACAGCGGCACACACAAACCTCTTGCAACATTAGCTAATACTAGCCCTAGATATCTTAGCTGTCATAAGATAACTTACAATTTCGTAGGCAACCACAACTCCACAGGCAGTCCAAGGTAAGAACTTCCCGCAGAGCCAGAAACATGGATCTCTTGATTCCCTCAGGTCGCGCTAATTAAACAATTACGTTGAATCACTTGAGTCCTTGCGCGAGAGTGAGTCTCTCCTCATGTTAGAAAAAGCGCCATTCTTCCACTTCTGAAATAACATGTTCTGCTTGTAGCCTATAGATGTACTCATAATCCGAATCCTGAAAAGGAATCGTCTTTGCCAGGCCTATAATCAAATGACAGCGCATTTTTGATGAAAGGCCAAACATATACTTAAATACATTAATGTTTTCTGACAGTGCGTTTCCACTCATTGAAAATGAATAGGGAGGCGAATTGCGCCCTGTTGTGGGCGAATCGCCGAGGCAGGCGAATTGAAGTCGGCGAATCTTTAACTTTATGCAAATTTGTGCCGGGCGGCTCCCAATCAGACAACTGTGTGTCTTGACGAGGGCGGGAGAAACAAAAAATTGCAAACAGTATGGCGGAGCCCAGGGAGTTTTCTACATAAAAACATATTTGTTTAATTAAAGGGTCTATGGACCGCAGTTTGTGTGTAATCGTGTCCGATTGTGTTTAATATGATTAACGAACGTTATCAAGACAATTAGAACACTGTAGGCTAGAAAATTAACAGTTTCTACTGAAGTTAGCCGAACGCTACACATAGCTAACGTTGCTGCACACTGATGGCCCAAAATGTGTTATGGAACAAAGATTGGTGTCAACATACAAATAATAGCAGAACGCATTGACGTTTACCGGTCACACAAACATATTTGGGGTAAATCCATCACTGTAAATTTATCCAGAAGCTTCCCATGGTTTAGTTTTGATAAGCTGCTAAGCTAACTTTAGCGCAGCTTCTGTTGGCAGTTGGTGGGCAGCCTACTGTAGAATATTGCTTGCTACGACCAGTAAATGTCATGTTGCCTTGGCCACTCCCAACGGCAAAATATTATAAGCGAATATTCGCCAAGTGAATGCAGTGTGGAAACATACCGTGACTCTTACTTTGACTGCTGTTCCCAGCAGATGGCCTGGCTTGTGACCTTTTTGAAGGTTGGTGTTCTTCTTTGGTATCGCCAAAGAAATGTCTGGTTAAACATATATCAAAAATATATCAACATTTAAATGAAGGCATTACATTTACATTTATGCATTTAGCAGATGCTTTTATCCAAAACAACAACAGATTTGTGAGGGTATGGGGGTATCCTGCTCATTCAGTTTGCTACACTGTCACAGGCAGTAAACACTGAACTTGCAGTCTTTTTTCTCTTCCCTAACCTCTCCTCTTCACCTTCACTCAGGTCCGAGGTGGTGCAGGTTAGGGCCTTTTTCAAAATTTGCTGTGCTTCAATGTAAGTATCTATAAGTTAAACTTGAAGTTCGGTATGAGTGATAGTAGTGGTAGTACATAGAGGACACTTCAATCAAGAAGAATTTGCATACCAGATGTTTTGATGACTCTAACATCATAGGTCTGCCAGTCATCCTGAGGCTCCCCCCCATTTCTCACAGCCCTCTCAATCCTTTCGTCTGTGTTGTAGTTTGGCCTAAACACTCTACCATCCTCATACCACCCTTTGGGAACCACTGATTTGCTATCAACAAATTCAACTAGATGGAACATCCTTAATGGAAAAGTTAAGAGAAAAAAACGTCAGGTAGGAAGTTCATGCAAATGTCAACACGGATACAGACATTACTTAATTGCTTTTGCTTACAGCAATTTATCAGGCCATTTTTTGTGCTGTAGCCCGTCAGTCATTATGCTTGGTCAGTCCTTGGTCCCCAATATAAACTATTCACAACTATGGTTGATGCTAAAACTAAAAAATAAACAAAAACTACACATTTCTGAACTAATTAACATTGAACTGATTGAGGTTTTTGTACAACTTAATGCAGCAGAGGAAAGGCCACAAAACCTTCCCTGTGGGGCAGAATGACACATTTCACGTCAAGCTCTGAAACTTTGGCAGCTTTGATGGTCTCTGATGTTTCCTGAAGTAAGTAAATCTTCAGAGTATCTGAGGGAAATGTGAATATGTGAAGAATGTGATATGTGAAGAATGCTGACTTCCTTTTATATTCTGTATAAATTACATAAATGCCCTCTTTACTGCATTCCACTATGTTTTGTACATAGATAATGTAATTTCCAAGACAAAAGATATTGTCTGTCTGACTGTCCACTTTTCAGTAGAAATCTCGCCATACTGTGCTTTAATATCCATTCCCCCAACAACAGGGCCTGGGCGATTCTACCGAATTAGTGCAAATTGCTGTCCCGGAACAAAAAAACTTATTTAAAAAGTATTATTGTATAAAAATGTTTGCTAAATGATTACATTATTTTATTATCAATCAAACCCTTAAGTCATATTTAAGGTAACTACAAGCGTTATATATAAAATATCATCATTTATTTGGCACTTTCAATTGAGAGGTGGTTGTCCCAAACGCTATGGTGTTAATTTCACCATTAAATTAAAAATAGAAAACATTTTTCTTTTTTTTTCCACCATTGTTTTTAGAAGTATCTTTTTGTATACTTTTGGTAACTAAAACTGAAAATACAATTTTATTGGATATTTTCAATAAAAATCATGAATAATCATATAAAAAAAGCTGTCCCCCATTTTCCTGTCACTACCGATACATCCTACAGTTTGGTCAATAATACAATACAGCTTTAAGCCACACCCCTCTATTTTGGGCCATAAAAATTGTCAGGGCCTCTCTCCCTCATGGTGGCATGGTGAGTAGATCAGTCCCACCATTTTGAAATAAATGTGACCGAAAGTTTGAAAATCAATGTGTGACATTTAGGAGTGTCACTACCGATCATACATTTTCAACGATTAATTACGTTTTTCTGATTGTTTTTACTGGTCACTTAGTTTCTACTTATGCTTTAATGTCAAGCACTGGGCTAGCTAACCACATACGACTAGCATCATAGAAGTAGGATCAAACTTAGCTTATTTCATCACTACCAAAACAGTCACAACCGAAACATTTTTTGATGTTTTGGTTGTGACGTGATTGTTTCGGTAGTGACAAAATTGCACTTTTTTATTTATTTTGATAAGTAAAAATAAACTTTCAGGTGCATATATATTCTTTTTCAGTAGAAAGAATTTGTCAGTCATATTTCTGTAATGTTTTGGGTGGTTTGACTAGGCCTAACAAAAAAGAAACGAGAAGAGAAGTGAAATGAGAAGAGAAAAAGAATCCTCCCACTGATTTTAACAACTTTTATATTTCACTATCACATAGGCACACAACAACCACCCATATATATAAAATACACACACAGTGCACATTATTCTGTATGTTTAGTTATTTTACATCTTCCTTAAAGGTGCTTGATGAGATGCTGCAAGAATTTAGTGCAATTTCATTTTTTATCTCAAATTTCCCCTTGATCGGCTAGCTTTCTGCCCCCTGAATACAAAAAGTCTTGAAAGACAACACAGGGGCTGTAATACACATACCTGAGTGGTGTATTCAAACAAACACTAGCAACATAACAAACAGCAGCCAACCAAATGGCAACAAGATGGGGTTGGAGTTAATGCGCATCCTCTACCATATTGTTGTCAATTCATTGGCCTTGGTTTATTGTGTTCAGGTTTGTTCTAGTGTTAGTTTGAGGATTACAGCCCCTGCGTTGTCTCTCGACAATTGCGCTAAAATCCTGCAGCATCTCATAGAGCCCCTTTCAGTTGGTTTACAAACTCAGCAAGAGAATTAGTTAAAAAAAAAAAACAGGCAAAAGTGTACATTACAGATGGCCAGTAATTTTGAGGTTTTATATCTTACATGTTTGTATGGTTCTGCATACTGTAGTTAAATGATGGTTCTCAAGATAACAAAATAAGTTAGGCCCACTAAAAAGTAAACCTGTTGACATTATCCATTTGTGGAATATCTGATATTAATAGAAATAGTATTTTATATGTCTCAATATTCAAACATGGACATTAAAATGAAATCAAAATTAAAAGTTTGATACTACCATTTCAATGATGGACAGTACAGTAACATTTGTTTAACGTCAATTGTATTAAATATGATCATTTGCTAACACTTTAGATTACACTCTGTGATGTACTGTGTAAAACGTAGGTAAGAATGGCCTAACAAAAAGTAATTATGAAGTGCTTACTGTTTCTTACTATGTACGACCCATAAAGTACAAGGTAACACACCCACAGTATCGGTTAACTAAAATTTTAAATAAAAACAGAAACCTGCTATGAAGCAACAAAATATTTTGCCTTGTTTAGCTATATAACTGTAGTAAAAATGTATGATTCAAAGAAGAATCCAGGGAAAGCACAAATGAGTCTAAGTCACAGAACAATTTATTAACGGTCAACCGGAGATCTGATTAGGTACCAAACCATTGCAGTCTGCCGACAAAACATTTGTAATTACACTATAACAGTGCTGTTTGGGCCGTAAATTAAAGTCATACATTCAACACTGCTTTGTTATGGTGTATTTACAAATGGTTGGGAGTACTAGGAGTGTAACTAGAAGTATTTACAAAAGGCAGGGGTAAATGTGCAACTATATTTTAAAACGCATACATTTATTGTGTGTGTAAATGGGAACGTAAAGATTATTGCACTATACTTGGTATATTTAGTCTTGGGCTACCTAATGGTATTCTAAATGTAGCCCTGTAGAAAAGGCAGTGGTGAATGTTGTACTTCATTTTATGGCCCTCACAATAATGTTACAGTGTAGTTACAGGTAGTTACCTTACCTAAGATGTAGGTAAGAAAACGAAAGAATGTCTTACACAGACATACTTGTGCAATAAGCACTCTACATGTACAATAATTTATCCATCAATACTTTTTGTTACACCATTCTTATCTACTTCTTACACAGCACTTGAGGGGCTGTAATGTAAAGTGTTAACGACCATATTCTCCGTCCTTTGGATATTTTGGATATTATAACACAAAATAAAGCTTCTGTTTCTGAAACAGGGCACATTATGTCATATTCTTCTCAAGAGGTAGAAACCAAGACAGCATCTTGCACTCCATTAAGGTCTAAACTATTTACTAGTTCTTCGGTGTCAGTGCAAAGTGCTTTTATGTGGTGTTGCTTTAGGTCCACTCTGTGCTGGATGTTTTGGCAGCATAATGGACCACCATTTTTGAAAAATTCTATATTTTTGTTTTACAAAATATAGACATTCCTATATGTTGGTCACTACCGAAACATTACTGTCACGACCGAAATACATACTGTTCTGGAAAAATAAAATATGTTCTGTCATTAGAAAAGATGTCATCTTTTCAGGTAGTTACATAAAAATGTAAACTAATGACTCCTTGAATTTAAAATCTGTATCGGTGCATGAATTGCATTTACAGAGAATTATTGTTTTCAAAAATGAATTCTTTTGACGAACCATCATTTTGGTTTTGATAAAGTAATAGTTTTAATCAATATAACATGAAACTTTCTTTGGAAAAATAGACAAAAATATATTCATAAGGTTAATGAAAAGAAATTCAGAAAAAGCTATTAAAAAACTATATTTTATATCAAATGTTGTTGCGTTTCGGTAGTGACAAATTTTAGGAGAGAGAAAACATTTCGAAACTGTATAAAAACATGGTAGGAAATTAAAGTGTCCAATCAGTAGAATAAGCTTGCAGAAAAAATCTTGCAGAAAAGCTTGCAGAAAAAATCCCTTTTTTGAAGTCTGAATTTGCACCAATTCGGTAGAATGGCTGCTGCCGCCTTAAAATGCTGCCAGGTGATGTGACCTGAATTTTTAGTGATTGATGTCGAATGATCTGAGCCAAAGGATATTCAGGTTTTCTAACAAGCCTTTTCATTTTTTGTAAATAATTTTCATATGGGAAGGCAGAGAAAGAGTCAAGGCAACCATGCCTCTGAACTTTACCAGCCAGATGGACTAGACCGTGTACATTGTAGACATGATTAAAGAAAAGATTCTTCCTTACCACAGCTTACCAGGACCCTCACATTGTTGTGTGTATCCCATGTTTTATTTGGTGGTAGGTGGTTAGC